>CAOJBJ012846243.1:0-11370 GCA_948291685.1 Euphorbia celastroides
CCTGTATCCTTTAGATCCTTATACCTTGTCCGATGAATCAAAATCGGTTATCGATTTCATAGCCAAGTATTACAAGAACATTGAGAAATACCCGGTTTTAAGTAAAGTTAAACCCGGTTACCTCTCTTCCAAAGTTCCTAAATATGCACCAAACTGTCCTGAATCATTAGAAGAAATCTTGAACGATATTAGTGAATGTATAGTTTCGGGCCTCACTCACTGGCAAAGTCTCAAATTTTTTGCCTACTTTCCGGCGACTACAAGCAATGCTGGTTTTCTTGGAGAGATGCTTTGCTCATGTCTTAATATTGTTGGGTTCAACTGGATATCATCTCCAGCTGCAACCGAGCTTGAATCGATTTTCATGGATTGGATGGGAAATATTTTCAAGCTTCCATCTTGTTTCCTATTTTTGGGAATTGAAGGAGGTGTCCTACATGCAAGTGCATCAGAGGCCATTTTGTGCACCCTTGCTGTAGCTAGAGACAAGGCCTTGAGAAAGTTCGGATGGGATAACATCACTAAGTTTGTGGTTTATGCATCTGATCAAACTCATTCTACCCTTCATAAGAGTGCCAAATTAGTTGGGATTTCACCCTCTAACATCCGCTCACTGCTTACTTGTGCTTCATTTGGATTTTCACTGTCACCTCGAGTGCTGAGGAAGCCATTGAAAACGATATTGCATCGGGGTTCGTGCCTTTGTTTCTTTGCGGAACAATTGGAACTACTTATTGTGGAGCAATCGACTCGATTAAAGAACTGGGGGAAATTGCAAACAAATACAATATATGGTTTCACATTGATGCAGCTTATGCAGGAAGTGCTTGTATATGCCCTGAATTCAGGCATTTCTTAGACGGTGTAGAGTTGGCTAATTCTATAAGCACGAGTCCACATAAATGGTTCCTTAACAACTTGGCTTGTTGTTGCCTTTGGGTCAAGCAACCTCACTTGTTGACCGAGTCGTTGTCGACTAGCCCTGAGTTCTTGAGGAATGCTGCATCCGAGTCAAACACGATCATTGACTACAAAGATTGGCAACTTGCACTGAGCAGGCGGTTCAGCGCACTAAAGTTGTGGGTTGTGATACGCAAACACGGACTTGTGAACCTAATGTCACATATACGTAGTGATGTGGCATTAGCGAAGAAATTCGAGTCTTTTGTGGTGAAGGACGAGAGGTTCGAGATAGTGGTGCCAAGACTGTTTAGCTTGGTTTGCTTCAGATTTAAGCCCAACATTTGTGGAATTAATTGCAACATCGTTGAGTTGAACAGAAAACTATTGGACGCTGTGAACAAGAGCGGGCGAGCTTTCACGATACATGGTATTGTTGTAGAGTGTGTTACATACGCTGCGCCATAGGATCAACACTCACTGAGGAGAGACATGTGGTGGATTTATGGAATTTGATTCAGGAAAAGGTGGACATAATCCTTAAGTAATTGTTACACTAAGTTTATCTTCATATTGATAGAGCCTTATATCATTACAAAATAAATCTTGTAACTAAAAAAAAAGAGCATATAACGGTAATAAAATCTTTTACTTTGTTATTGTTGAAATACTATAATTCCCTAGAGTAACATATTTCAATTTAGTTCCACTACAAGAAAATAAGCAAACTGCAAGGGAACAATTGCAACGGAAAAAATTCCCATGCAGACTCCCTGATTGCAACGGATTCTGCAACAAATATTTGTTTCATTGCAAAAGTTTAAAAATAATAAGCAAGGAAAATTGCAAGGGTTTTTATATTCCCTTGCAGTTACTTGGAGAGAAATTATGGAGGGAATATTAACGGAATTTGCAAGTACTTTGACATTCCGTTGCAAATATTAATAATAAAAAAATTCATAAAAAACAGCCCTTTCCAATTCTTTTATCTTCCTTAAGTTAAATACTGAAAATAAAATTATATATATATATATATATATATATATATATATATATACACACAAAATAATTGATATATTTTCATTGAAAGCTACTTTTTAGAGCCAAACATTAAAGAGAAAGTTTATTATGCTTGAAAAGATTAAATATTAAAAAAAAAGCGAAATTAGTTTCCAAATTAAGCTTGAAAAGAAACCATTTATTTTTAAAAAAATTAGCATGCACGTCCATAATATTATATTTTTCCAAATTATTTAAAGCTCACTCAACTTAATTATTACTAAATGCATGGCTTAAAATAATTAAAAGTACATAAATTTCTCTAAAAGATCCGATGAAAAAAAAAAAGAAAAGATCGATTTTGACAATAATAAATAAACTTAAAAATTTGGTATAAGTAGTGTATTATTGTTAGTGTACCATTATGTTAAGTTTTTAAACTTACGTATCATTATCTTATTGTAAAATAAGTTTATGTAATTTTGATAATTTAGGTACTGTTCTATTCAACTTTTAAAACCTGAACTGAATTTAACTGAACTTAACTTAAATTGTTTACATTAATTTTTTAATTAAAATTAATGAACGTGACCTGAATTTAACTGAACTGAACCAAATTGAAGGTGAAGAGAACAGGGCCTAAGCCTTACTATAAAACAAATTAAGTTGGGTAATTTCTTTTTTTTGAATAAAAGTTGGGTAATATCTTAAAATTAGCTAAATTACATTTTTAATGAAACTATAACTCATATTCATTGATCGTACACCATCAATAGAGATTTTTTTATTATTTTCTAAATTCTTAAATAAAGTTAACCTAGGTTAGTGTAACGAGGTTAGATTTCCTCGCTCGGCACTTTGTCAAACTCGCTCTCAAGAGTTGCTAAGTAAGCCTTTTGATTATGTCAAAGACTTGCCGAATGCGATAAGATACTTGATATGAAGAGAGTTTGGGAGAATTACAACAAATAAAGGATAGCTTTATTGAACAAGAAGATGAGTATTACAATGCTTTGTGATGGATATGCATTCCATGTCTTTCAAAATGGGTGAGGAGTGGTATTTATAGCCATTCCACCTCCTCAACCAATGGCCTAGATATAATGTCTAGAGTTTTTCATGATGAAATGGTTAATATTACATGTCTAGAACACTTCCAAGCCTAAAAATATCTTACAAAGTCGGTTAGAACATCCTAGAACCCGTTTCTAGGCTTTTCCAGCGTTTGCAAAGGATTTTTCTGGATTTGCAACGGATTCTGGGCATTGCTGGATTTCTGGCGACACTTCTGGAAATTTCTGGCAACTGTTTCTTGACTTTTAGCAACACTTTCTCGGACTGGGCCATTTTTAACGGGCTGCACACCATCTTTGGGCATTTTTGCTCCTTGTTTCGGCCTTCTAACCCATTGTTCTCCCAATTCATACCTTGGACATGCTTCCCCACTTTCGAGAGACTTTCTAATGTTCTTGACATCCCTCAAAAGCTTTGCCACACTTCGAAAAAGTCTAGCCAAGTCTCGTCGAGTATCGCCTCGCACGCCTTCCTTCGCACAAGAGTTGCCCACTTTTGCGAGGCAAAAGTGTCGGTGCGTAACAACAGGGACTCAAAAGGGGGTTCGGCCAAAAGCCTACTATTTATTTCATCGATGGTAGTAGTTAAGAGATATTGTGAGATAACTATCGAGCTACACTATCTTTTATAGATTGTTGCTATTCCGTTTTTGGACCATAAATCTGTACGTTGGACCTGGAACCGATCTAATTTGTTGGGCAGTTTACATAAATACGGTATTAAATTTTCCATCTAAGAACCATCCACAAATAACTCCAAAATTACTGGATAGTATATGTTTATTTTATAATTTTACGGGATTTCTGTTTTGAAGAAGCCACCGGTGACGAATAAAAAACAGTGGCAAGACAGTGAGCTCCGACGATGGGACGGTGAGCTCCGACGATGGGATGACGAGCGGCGGAAAGCCAACGATAATAGAACGGCGGCGGGACGATGAGATCCAGTAGTGGGAGGGAGAGATCTGGCGGGGATCAGAGTTTTTCACCGGATTCGCGTTTCCCGGCGAGATTCGGTCTCCGGCGGCTTCACTGTCAACTCGAAGGACAATTTCAAACAATTTTCACGGGTTCGACCGGTTATCGGAGCTGAAACGGCGGGGATTTGATTTTGCGCAGTAGAATGAGACATAGTCAAACGAGGAAAAATCATCGGAACTGGAATCGGAGGAGGCAGAGGTTGAACTGAAAAACACTACATCACCATTAAAAAAATGTCAGGATTTTGGGTTTATTAAAAACTGAAATTTAGGCCCGATTTGTTTTCCGTAAAATAAGGTACGAGGGAAAATGTTGTGCAAGGGAAAATGTTGTGCAAGGAAAAATATTGTGCAGGAAAATAAAATATTCCCCCTGTTTGGCTGCATCAATGTAAAATGTTTTCTGATGTTTGCTTATATTTCTGAAAAATATTTTTCAAACACAAATTTAAAAATGCAATATAACATCTTAACTCTTACATATAATGAGAATTATTACATAAAAAAATTAAATTATATTTTGATTGATGTTTTAATATAAAAATTAACGTAGACTATGGATGTAAATGTGATGGTGGTTTCGGAGGAAGTGATGCTGGTGAGCTGCAGCAAATGGTGGTGGTGATAGTAGTGGTGATGACAATAGCGAGTTGACAGTGGAATTGGAGAAAGCGATGGTTGTGGAGTGAAAGTTGTGATGGTGGTGGTAGTAGGGAGGAAGTGGTGATGGTGGCTGCAGCAACAACAGAATGAAGTAAATGATGGTGGTGGGGTGGATGAAGTGATGGTGACGGTCCTAGGGAGGAGGTGGTGGTGGTGGCGGCGGTGTCGGCGTCGATAGCAAGATGAAATAAGTGATGGTAGAGGGGTAAAAGAAGTGATGATGGTAGTGGAGTGAAGGTGGAGATAGTGATAGTGGTGGCGGTGACAACACATTGAAGTAAGTGATGGTGGTAAAATGATGGTAGTTGTGGTGAGATAGAGGTAATGGTGACGGTGATGTGACGATGATGCGATGGAGTAAGTGACGATAATGGTACAATGAATGAAGTGGTGACATAATGATGGAGAAAGCGGTGATGATAGAATGGTAGAAAGAGCGGTGATGGTGGTGTGGCGGTGGCGGTAGTGGTGGTAGAGAGATGAAAAATGTAATAAATTTGTTGGTGTATATTGAAGAAGGGAAGGATGTAAGTTGAAAAAATAAGAGAAAATATTTTCATTACTTTTTATGTGAGAAATTATTTTCTCTTTTTTCAACTATATTTTCTTGTTGACTCGGAAAATATTTTCTCATGACTTATTTTCTGTGTCAAATAAATGTCAGTAAAGTCGGAAAATATTTTCCTGAAAAATATTTTACGAGAAATAAACAGGGTTCACAAAGACTACTATAAGGGCACCCCAAAACCCGAACTACAACAAAAAGGGGGAAAGCTCAATCGAGTCCCGAAGTAAAGGATGAAACTCAGTTCAACTTACTTTGCTCGAGAGACTCCTTCAAACCTCGTGGACCACCTTCTCAATTCAAATAGTTGAAGCCAGCTTACTTCAAAATGAAGGAACTCACCTTCTGCCCACATAAGAAATTTCAATTGAAATTAGTTTTTGGGGGAAGTATCCCCATTTTTTTACGGGCTTGCCGAATCCTGAAAAATGGGTTCTTTGGGAAGTGTGTTAGGGGAGAGTAGGGGCTGTCGCCGCCTGATAGAGGCAGAAGCCGGGGCCTAGCCTTTTTCTTACTTTCGGTAAGAAAAAGGCTAAGTTCTTCCCCGAGTGAAGTAATTTTCGATGTCAAAGCTCCTTCTAGTTATCGCTAAAAGAGATAGGAAATCTGCATGGCTTGGGCTTGGCTATACCTTAACCGTTGACTGCTTAGATTGGTCTTTCCTCCCTTCGATCTAGCCGTTGCCTTGGTAACCGACCCTCTTAATGTATTGTACCTTTTATTCTTCTCCAAAAAAAATAAAAAGGGTATGAGGTGGCTGTAATATGTGGAGCCCCCATTCTTTAATGTAATACACAGTATTATGCCTTTGATTATTTTCATATTTTGCTTTCCAAATTTAAATTTGAAGCCATTGATATTGCAATATATTTTTTTGTTGGTAATGTTATCTTGTTCTTTTTTCTTTGAAAACCGTTTATCTTGTTCTATAAAGCTTGTGAATAGGTAAATTATGATACTCGAAGAATTTTACTTGAATTGAGTAAAATATAATGTAGTCTATTTTAATAATGGTATAATATTCTTACACTATTTTATAAAATATAGTATAAAAGTGTTATACCTTTTTTTGATATCGGTATAATACTTTTATAACTTTTTTATAATTATAATGCAAAATTGATATACCTTTTCTGAAATCGGTATAATACTTCAACCTTTTTTTTGAAATCGGTATAAGACTTATACCTTTTTTCAAATCGGTACAAGACTTATACCTTTTTTGAAATCGGTATAAGACTTATACCCTTTTGAAATTTTGAGATAATATTTTTACATTGTTTGTGTAAAAATGTAATACCGATTTTATTTTGCGATAAATACTTTTACAATAAAAGTATAAAAGTGATACACCTTTTCAAAATTCAGGATAGGATTTTTACATTATTTGAGAAAAATTATTATACCGTTTTTGAAAAGGTATAATTTTTTGTAATTGTAGTGCAAAACTGGTATACCTTTAAAAACAGTATAATACTTTTGCATTAACAATACAAAAGTATTATACTTTACTAAAATTGGGATAATATTTCAGTAATAACAGTGCTGAAATGAAAAAATATTATACCGTTTCAATTTGGTATAATTTTGTTACAGTGACAGTGTAAAACTGGTATACCTTTTCAAAACGGTATAACAGTTCGAAGTGAAAAAAAAAGTTCATCAAAAGTATATCATCATGAATCTTGTTTTAAAGATAAAAATATAACAAACAAAATATTCTAAAGAATCGTGTCAAAAGAATCAATGGTATGAGAGATATGATCGTTTAAAAATTGAAAACCAAAATGAATTAGGAGAGAGTTAGTGGGGACCACTAAAAAACAAGAAAACCTCAAGATTCAGTATTTTTGTGAAAAATGTAGTATTTCTATAAATATTTTACTCCTTCCTAGTAAATCTACAAACGCACTCCCTAAACATAGTATTGGTTACAATTTCCCAATCTTTTATCAATATATTGTCATGTTATCATGCAGATATTTATTTCTATCAATACTTAACATATCTAAATTAAGTAAATTATAATTAAAAAAACACTGAAAAATAAAAAAACAACATCATTATTAAGGCGAGTTTTCTACCAATCATTAACGTAAATCATTTAATGTTGGTATAGTATACAATATTGCCTCAAATCTCACTTGTTACCTTTCTGGAATACCAAAATTTTCTTTATCTTAAGTAGGGTGTCAACTCTAACTTTCAAAATACTTGAAGAAAAATATTTAATTAAAGGAAGGAAAGATGCTAGATTTATGATTTCTTCAATCGGAATTAAGTGTCCATAACCTTTTTTGTACTTTAGAGAAAGAGAAATAAAGGTATGCACAAGCACAATTATAATATTAAATAGAGTATCAATTATATAAGTTAAAGAAAAAACAACCCAGATGATAATTAAGAAATAGCTCTTATATATATACATATAAAAGAAATAGCTGGTTGAGCATTGGGAATTTAAACAAACCTATCATTTTATTTAATTTTGTTGGCCAAGCTGTTACAGAGGATATCAATAACTAAAACATAAATCAGTTTTGTTTTTTTAACTTGAGAAAGTCATCGACAATGGAAACTTCTAAAGCTACTGTTTATGATTGGTTCATTTTATATGTTAAAAGAGAGCTAATTAGAAAAACATGTCATATGTTTTAACTTATTTTTAAAGAAAGTATGAGTTATTTTTTCTAACAAAAATGAGTCTGTGTTTTTAAGAAGTTAATAAAAAAAAGTTTTTCAATACTAAATTATGTCATAAAATGAAGTAATTATGTTCATTTTACTATGAAATTTTGCGAGTCAATTAAAAAAATATAATACATATGAGTGAAAATTTTTGAAATTTTTTAAGAAGTGGAGTTACTATTTTTTAATTAGAAAATAATAATAAACGTAAAAAATCATAAAAAAATATCAACACCTCTTATAAATTTTCAAAATTTTACACTAATATGTATTATATTTTTATGAACTAAGTTAAAAAATTTCATAGCAAAATGAACATAATTACTCCATTTAATGAAATAATTTATTATTGAAAAATCTTTATTTATTAACTTTCTGAAAACATAGACCATTATTTGTATAAAACAATAACACAGACATTTTTTAAAAATAAATGAAAACATATGACACAATAATTAACCCAAAATTCAGAAATACCACGGGCTGTTAATATAGCCTACCAATCATGATGTGAAAATAAAAAATCTCAAATAATCATATCGTTATTTATACAAAGATTTTCGTGTTTTTTTGGCACACCTCTCATTTAACGATTGAATGTTTATTAATATTTGATTAAATAGTCCTCTTTATAAATACTTAACGATTAGGTGAGCGGAAGACACAAAATTGGTTCTCTGTATAAATCCTCTCTCAATAATTTTAGTGTACTGAAAACTTCATATCATAAAAATGATAATAAATTGAATAATATTACAAATGTAAATATCTAAAATAATATGTAGCATGAAAAATCCTAAAATATCTATAGAAGTAATATGGATTATGGAGTATTGGTGTATAGTTAGTACTACATGTTGAGTGGCAAAGCCATCCCAATCTCCAGCTGGAAATATTAAGAAAATGGTTGTAAAGGCAATGCATGTCCCAAATCTTATGCCTTGGAAATGTCCATTTGAATATATTTACCAACCACCGATTTTTCTTATTTCCAACTATTTTGGATCAATCAATCTGCAGTCTATTTGATGTAAAAATATTAATATACAAATTCTCTCCATATCTTTGTATTGTTAATCAAGCTGGTGTTTGTGAATTGAATTAATACGATAAAGTTCTTTGAAAAACTTACATCTTTAGATTTACTATTAAACACATCAATTACAATCACATACAATAAATTGAAATTGTTTGACTCAATTGAAGTAATCTGTATTATATATGTATTTCAATTAACGTTTTCTGAATATCTTTAATATGTTCCCTTTATACCCAATTTGATGTTCGTGGCTAGCTCTTTAATTGTGCTGAACATCTTATCTTAGTGGTTAAAATTAGAATAATAAACTTAAATATTGGGGCCAGCCATCCTACCCTTCGAGGCACTTGCAAATTAGTAATCGGGGATTAGTCTGGATGTGGATATGGTTTAAAGATGCCGTCCACAGTTGGGACCCGTCTAGAAACCTCGTGGTGAAAACAAAAAAAAATTAGAATAATAAAATCTAAAGGTCTATAGCTCAAATCATGTTCAATATTCTTTTTATTTATAGTAACTGCCCAATTTTTTTAAAGCCAAAAAAGCGAGTAATCATAAATACGTAATATAAGGTGTCAAATGAAGAAACAAAAGAAGTGGGGATGGTGTAAGACTTTTCGTATTCATGAGTGTTGTGAAAAATGGAACATAAACTTTAAAGCTTTGCTTCCTCAATTATTGAATTAGAAAAGAATCCTAAATCCTTTCTGAAATACAAACTTGTGTAAAAACAATAAATAAATCCGAGGCAAATGAAAAAAAGAAATTTGAATGAAATTGAAAACGATACAATAAGTTTGAGAAAAACATTTAGAGCAATGAGATCGCATTATCATATGAAAGAATATATTACAAACCCCAACAGTACAATAGAAAAATAAAAAAATCCGAGTGACAGTCATTTCCAGCATAATAAGGTGCTGTTCACCTTCCAACGGCAGCAGATACAAAGATCAAACTCAAATATGACTGTGTTGTCCTCTTTTTATTTCCATGCATGTCTAGTTCATTAACACATTCGAAACTGTTGAAAATTGGGATCCTATGTAATTATCACAAAAACTTCAGTCCGACGGAGGAGCGAAGACGAAGATCTAAGCTTAGAGATAAGGACGAGAGGAAATTAAAAAAAAAATCATTGAATTTATTCTGCACTTCAAACCCTTCATCCCTATCTTGAATTTATTTTAATAGATTAATGCATTCCCCTTTCTTTCCAAATACTAATTAATTCGGTATTTATTTTAAATTTGTTCTATTAAAATTATTGCATTCCCTTTTCTTTTCATATACTAGTAAATATATATTTTGAATTTATGCTATTGAAATTAATGCATTCCTTTTCTTTTCAAACACTCGTAAAATTTCTATTTATATTTTTTTATCCATAATAATTAATATTTCTTGTACTACCAATTAAGTGTTAGTTCAATTGATACACCTACCAATATATAGGTGGGAGATCCTGGGTTCGATACCCAACCTCTTCAAGATTTATAATATTCTTCAAAAAAAAAAAAAAATTATTCCTTGTACTGATTTTTTATCACTTTCATTAAATTAAATCATATCCATATTTGTCAATTTGTATTTGATCTGTGACAGTTCAATATGTTCTTACCAAACAAGTAAACATTAAACAGTTATCAGCAACAGCTTAACTCTAACAGCAACAACTATCACCAAACTGTAACAGCTATATGCAACAGCAAACTGCAACGGCTATCAATTGTGCCAAACAGGACCTAAGTATAAACATTTGTATTTCACCGTACTTAATAATTCAATTTAATTAAATCCTCTATTAATAAGTTAAAAGGAACTCTCCAATTGGATATTAACCAAAGACAGTATTAGCCTATCATTTCTAAAAATTTGCTTAATATGGACTTATATTAAATTGAAGGAAAAATCTCCACCCCAACCTGTATGTGGCTCGAACCTGAGACTTCTAAAATCAACAAGTTCTACCTTAACCACTAGGCTTAGACTTCAACCATCGGTATTAGCCTATCATGATTGAAGTACGTGATGGTTAAAAAGTTATGGGCTAAATGTGTTTCTTGGAGATTAGAGTAGTTAGTAAGTTATTAGTAGTTTGTTAGGAGTTAGTTACATTTTTAGCTTAATATTTCCTATAAATACCCTTGTATTGTAAACTTTTTTTTTTTTTGAAATAAAAGTCCTTTGATTTATAAATAAGTTCTGATGACCAGATTTTTATCTGATTTTGACTGTATGAAGACCGCCTAAACTATTTTCCTCTAGGTCTCCCCTTCCCCATGGCGAAACGGGGTCGACCAAACGGAAATCGGATTCCGACAATGTTACGACCGGAGAATGCAGCTCCTCGCCGGCGAAAGCCAATGCCCAGCCGAGCCCACCTGCAGAGTCCCCTGCCCAGACCGAATCGGCGAAACCCGAGGTAGAGGAGAACGAATTGGAGAAGCCGACGGAAATTGT
>CAOJBJ012847318.1:0-10285 GCA_948291685.1 Euphorbia celastroides
TGTGAATCAAGTCAAAGGGGGTTAAATGATCCTTTTTCACAGACCTTGAATCAACAACTTTATATGGATTCACCTACACCAGTCTTCATAACTCTTGTTGGGTTTTTAATCCAATATATTAATTCCTTATCATGGTAGAAATCCAATTATTATAATTATCTTTGAAGTACTTCCTCCGGATGTGGGGTATATCACTAAACTATACCGAGCGCTAAATAAGTCCTTTTAGACGAGATATACCACACTTGAAACTACCATTTCATAGAGCTAAGTCCTTTCCTTCAAACTCCCTTGAAAATGAAAGATTTTACAAGTGAAATTTCTAAATTCAGAGTAGAACGTTCTCTTAATGATTGTAAAATTGATTGCTTTTTAGCTTTGAATGAATACTTGAGAGCTTTAAAAAATAAGCAACTTCTTCAATATTCGGATTTTCTATTTATAAGTTAAGCAATAAATGCGATCATTGATGCATGTGTTTGAAATAAAAAGGAAAGGATTATAGAATGAAATAAATATGAAAATACAAATATACCATTATTTATTCTAAAGGACAACACATGTAAGGCCAAATTAGAAAACAAGGGACGTTCCCTTCAAATGGAGCCAATTTGGTGGGATTAAAAATATGAAATCTGGCCGGAAATGATCCCTTCATTTTTCCATCAAAAATACAATTCCATTCACTGCAAACATAGTAACTGGATTCCTTTCCCTCACTTTCTATCCAAACATACCTTAAGTAATTTATTCGCAAGAGAGAAGGTTCTAACACACGCACATTGTCTAAGGCGAGGCATATAACACATTCTAAACCATTATTGCATTACGTGCGAAAATGATAAAAGAATATTACGATAACAATAGACTGCGATAAAGGAAGAACGCAAAAACTCAGAAATTCAGCAAAGTAACTTCTCCGGCCACAATCCAATTTTAACCTTAATTTGCAGCAATCAGAAGTGCGCATCCAATAATTTCTTGTTCTAGCTTCTGCTGAAAGCCATGGGTTGCTCCTCTTCCCTGCCAGGTATCCTCCATAATCTTCAATTATTCTTATTGTTCCTCTTAGGGTTTTGACTTCATGTTGCAAAATCAAGTGGATCTCCCATTGATTTCCCATCAATTTGAATGAATTGGTGCTTATTGGATGTTTTTCGGAGCTGATAGTTTGATCTTGAATGGGAAAGAATTATGTGTAGTTTTTCTGCGGTTACCTTTTTGAAAGTTTCTTAGTTTTTGTTTATCATTTTTCGTTTGGGGATAATGTTTACAGATAGAAGTTCTGGACGGTTGGGTGGACTTAGCAATACTGAGAACAATGGAACTGATGCCAAAAATCTACGTGTTAAGGTTTTTTTTTTTTGGCTCTTTTTCTCCTCTTTCTTGGTTGACAATTTCAACAATTGAGGTTCTGTTTGAGTGAGCTATCTGTTGAAATGAAGAATTGCTTTGTGATGATCAAGTTGGGCCTCACCTGAAACTATTTTTGCGAATAATCTAATCAGACTCTTTAATCCATTTGGTCTCTTCCAATTGTTGCCTTCTCTCTGTGAGTAAGTTGACTAAGTGTCTCATAATGAAGCAGGTCATATGAGTTTGAAATGTTATCATTGAACTTTTCTACTTACTGTGTGATGTATGATGAATGAAGTAATGAACAGAACAATTATATTTTGTTTTTTTATCTTCACCTGTAGGAGTTGCTTTTGTCTTATTTCCTATAATGGGATTCCTGTGTTTAACTGAAGCATATTTCAGTTTGGTAATTGGTTTATATGAAATCAATTACATGTGAATTGTATCAGCATTTTCTTAAAGCAGGTGAGCTGACCTAATTTTTAATTTCTCCATACAGTTGGTATTGTTAGGCGATTCTGGTGTTGGTAAAAGTTGTATTGTTCTTCGCTTTGTTCGTGGTCAATTTGACCCTACATCCAAGGTGACGTGTTTCATTACTATGCACTGTTAGTTAAATTTCGCATTCTGCATCTATGAATTCTTGTCAATCTTGGTATCGGAAGTCTGTAACATATTTTTGTTTATAAGGTTTCAGGTAACTATCGGAGCTTCATTTTTGTCACAGACAATAGCTTTGCAAGATTCTACTACAGTAAAGTTTGAAATATGGGACACTGCTGGGCAGGAAAGGTAATGCTGTTTTGATAGAGCATGAGCAATTTAACTCACATGCTGTGTTTAGTATTTGAAGTCAATGTTAACAAAAGGGCTAGAGTCACTCGCTTAGACACTTAATTGCAGTGAAGCTTGACATTAGCACCCCCAATCGCACCAGGCAAAGTGCCCTTCAATGAATTGTTGCACCCGTTTGAAGTTTAGTGCTATTTTATGAAGGAAATAGTTTTCACTAAATGTGCCTGAAAAACTACACTTAATTTACTCCAAAACAAATATGAGGAATAGTTTAAGGCGACAATTTCTTATAAATTATTTGGTCTTGAAAGTCAATTGTACTTTAGAAAGATAGACAGACATACTTCTTGGAATAGGAACCCATCTATATTTTTGTAGATGATTTATTAACCAAGAGAAATATGTTTCCTTAGCCAGACTGTCGAAACTTGCCAAAACTAGCCGACATAATGCCGGACTTATGAGAGCTAAGAAGATAGAAGAAAAGACTAACAAGTAACATGTATAACTAGAAGTCTAATACAAAAATTATTTATACTAGCTTATGTTTATTCTTGTACTTCATTACTGTCTCTAGATACATGTTAACCCTCTCATTAAGAAGAACCTCAGTTCGCTAGGCTTAGCACCATTGCCTCAAGAAATTTTGAGTTTCATTGCTTTGAGGGTGCCTAATGCTTGAAAAAATACTGGTGAAAGTTAATTAAGACAGTTCGGTTGGACTGCGACCTGCATTATTATTCTTTTCACCCACAGATTCCACCTTTGGCTGGAAAATTCTTATTTTTTTGTCTTATCTTATGCAGATATGCTGCGCTGGCACCTTTGTATTACAGAGGTGCTGCAGTTGCAGTTATTGTATATGATATCACTAGCCCAGAGTCGTTCAGCAAAGCACAGTATTGGGTTAAGGTAATTGGATTCCAATGTTACTCTCTGTGTGTATTTCTTCTGGCTGAAAATTATCGAACTAGGAAATTTATATGGCTAGTAAAATATGGTAAGTATTTCTGTAGCGAGCAATATAATTATTTATGATTAATGAGTGATTGGATAGATGCACAACGATCATGGTATCTCAATTTTCTTAATCCGGTAGTGCAAAGTCCCTGCTTTAGGCTATTGGACCTCTGCTATTGTCTGCGTTGATTTTGCTTGACTCTTTGTTTATGAGATGTATTGATAAATTATACATGTTCTAAACTGAATTTTCATTGTTATTTTAGTTGTGTCGTATCATGTCTGAACTTTGCATTTCATGGAAATTGTTGATATTCAAACATCTATATCATTACTTTTATTCATATGAACTTAGTTTGCGTTCATTGAAATATTTATAAAAGCTGTAATACCTTTGGCAGAATATAATTTCAGATATTATCTTAAAGGTAGTTTTGTTGATGATTATGAATGTGGTTTCACTCATAAAAAATGTTTAACATATGATCAACTTCAACAATTTGTACTGCAAGTCTAGAAGTACGATTCTGTCTCATGATTGGATGTTATTTGTGCAAAACCCCAAGTTCAACAATTTTTATAAATTTGGAGATCAATAATTGATTTTGGGTGGGAAAAATGAACTTGTAAACTAGGCACTACTTTTTCTTGTTTTAGTATGTTGCGATATCAAACGAAATATGCAATATGGAAGCGAAGGAAGATTGATTAGGGCTCTGTAAATCTAACAGTACTGTGTTCATCACATATGTGGAAAAATTGACTTCAGGCTGTGAGATGGATAATCTCCCATCTTGATCAAAGTGTAAACATTCTGAATCTTTCCCTCCAAGATGTTGTACTATTATCTAAAATGCATTTAACTAGCTTGCTTAAATGATTTAACTTTCCAATATATGCATGTTCTAGATCAATGTTGCATTATTGAATCATGTATTTTCTTGCAGGAGCTACAAAAACACGGTAGCCCTGATATAGTCATGGCTTTAGTTGGGAATAAAGCCGATCTTCATGAAAATCGAGAAGTATCAGTTCAAGTGAGGCTCTGAACTGTGATGGATATTGCAAAATCAGTATCTTTTTTTATCATTGTTCGTTTAACTCTTCTTTTGCTCTTTAAGGGCGGCAAGGACTATGCTGACAAGAATGGAATGTTCTTCATTGAGACATCTGCAAAGACAGCTGATAATATAAACCAGCTGTTTGAGGTACATCTGATGTGTCTGTCTTATACATTTCCCTTTTATAGAATCATTTCGATTTAGAATAGCTGCAGCTACTTTAAAAAGTGAATTTCAAATATCGCTTTGATTATCTATTCTTTCCCTCCCTGTACGATTGTATAGCTAGAAATATTCTCTTTATCATTTAACAAATAGAAATATAGAATTAGCGGTTGATGCTCCTAGTACAGAGCAATAATACTCTCCCATCATGTTTGATTCGATTGCATAGCACAGTATCCTATTCAGCGATTGTTCAAACGTTTGGCTTGAAATTTGTCACGAGGATAGTAATATTTGTTCAAAATGTAGAATACATAAAGCTGGGTAAACATGTTAATAATGTAGCTGTATGTTTTTGGCTTCCTCTATCAATGAAATAAAAGCTTGGTAGAACTCATACGAGAAGGATTTATTAAAAGCAGATAATTCTTTTTGAAATCTTGAGGGAATGGTCTAGAGAAGATTAGAGATCTAATGTGAGGTGATAAGCGTGTAATGAACTGACCAATAGATCAGCTAATTCGCAAATATGCTTATTAAAATGAATTTTATTTCCAATTGAATATCTATTTCTTTTTATTTGAAGTTACTGAGTTTAGCAATGCTTGACACTTCAAACCAGAATGATATTGTCTGTTTAATTGAATGCTTTAGAAATGGTTAAGAATGGATTTTGGATATAAAATATTATAATTACTCTAATACAATTTGAAATTTTGATGTTTGGCTTTAGGGTGTTGACATGTTCAAATTTTGCAGGAAATTGCTAAGCGGCTCCCCCGTTCACCACCGTCATGATTGAAAAACCCTGTAAGTGAACGGACTTGATTTATTCCTAATGTCATGGGAACCTCGTTGCTTGTATCGAATATTGTGATATCTGTACTATTTGTTCTATGTAATTCATCGGGTCCCGTGTGTCTGTATTAAGAGTATTCTGTAATGATAAAAACTGAGAGGTATAGAGTTTCTCTCATTGTTTACCAATCTATGGGCTACTTTCTATGAAATGCCACTTTGCTGGAAAGTTAACTGTCGTCTCTGAAATTCCAGGCTGAGATAGTTAATCTGGGTGTTAAATTTTTTCCGGTTTTTGGGGCATACAATTGTAAGCTGTTACTAGGTATAGATTAGCTTATTAGAAGCATGAAAGTTTGCAGGATAACCATTTTTCAGATGTTCCTTCAACAAAAGGATAATAGAGTGAGAGTAATTAAGCTCTTTGATGCTTTTATCGAGCCGGTGATAGTTAATTTTTAATTCTTTGAAAAACATATGGGAGGGAAAGCGGAAGCCAAATATGGTAATTTTTTTTTAATGAAAAAAAATGGTATATGTTACGCTTGGAAACGTATTACTATAGCCCAAAAATGACCGAGGCTCGGCCAAAAGGTTGTTCAGTTCTCTTTATCAACTTTTTAAGTCTCAGCATAGTATTTGGAAAGAAAATAAGTGGGAAATTGTTTCCATTTTTATTTCAACTTCAAATAGATGGTATATAACATTTTTTTACATAATTAAGGCTTTAATTTATGTTCAGCAACTGTCATCCAACTCCTTTTTTCTTTCCGTGAAGTATGTGTCCGTGCCATGCAAATATAAGTCATTTTAAAGTGTAAAAAATATTTTTTAGGATTTAATTGTTTATATATGTATTCACGCACATTACTTCTTTAGACCAACAATAAAAAGAAAAGAAAAGAGGGTGGATTTACAATTTCTGCTAGGATCAAAATATAAATTATAAACCCCAAATAATTATAAATAATTATAAAATTCATAAGTCACTTATTAAATTATTAAAAATTTATTTTTATAAGAGTTGTTTATTTGTTCAGTTGATTGTACACCATTTAAAAGTAAATGAAAAAAAGAAGAAATTTAAATTGACACAAAATCACTAGCAGAGGGTTTGGAAGTATAAAGTAATTTCAATTTATAAAAAACATGGGGAAATCTGGATCCAAATTTTTACTTAATATTAATTAATTGTATAAATATAAATTGAACTTAGTTGTTATATATTGATACTAAGAGCTTTTTATATTGTAAAGAAATATAAAAGGATTCAAATATCTTTATGGAAAACAATTCCATCAGATTTAATATTTGAAAAACTAAGAATTCTTTAAGTAAAACAATTCCATCAGAATAACTAAGAATTGTTTTACGAAAATCATGTAACACAATTGTAAAAAAATTGTTTTACAAAAATCAAATAACTAAGAATTATTTTACAAAAATCTTACAATATAATTGTTCTTCCATTTATACCTCATTTCTTTAACTAAATTGCAGTTTTACAGCGGAAGATGAAGTATAAAGAACTTAAACATAAAAAACAAAGAATGAAGTAAAAAATTTAATTGAGGTATAAAGCCCTTTATACCTCACTTAAAATGAAGTATAAAGGTCATTATACTAGAAAATAAAAAACATAGTCAATAATATTTGAGGTATAAAGTTTTTTGTACCATAAGTAAACCTATTGAACAATAAAAATCACAATCAGACTGGTATAAAGGGCATTATTTTAGGTCATAACTCATAAGCCCTTTATACCAGACGTAAGCCTATTAAACCATTGAAATTCAACATCCAGACGATTATAATGGGTATTATGCCCGTTTCAAACTTGTTTTTATGGTCAATATTCATCATCAAAATCTCAATACAAATCAAAAATAAAGGAAGAAGGTGAGTGACAATTTATTCATGCTTTTCTTTTTCGATTTTGGAAGTCACGTGATTGAAGTTTTTAAGCTTTGAGAGATTATTAAGTTGATGTGTTGCAATGAGAAGTGATTTAGATCATAATTTCAAAGAAAACTGATATAGAGAAGAAATCGCACAATAATTGTAGAACAATTATATTGTAAGATTTTTTTTCGTTTTTTTGAAAGGAGAAGAAGAAGGAGAGGAGGAGAGGAGGATATTCAAACCTGGAGATGGAGGTCGACAAATGACATGAATGGATTGGGGAAGAAAAAAAAGCGTAACTAGGAAATAAGAAAGTTGGTTCTTTATAAACCATCAATTAAAATTCTGATTTGAAGTTTCAGGCTTAAGTCACATATTTTGAGTATTTGGTTGTTTTGCCCTAAATTTTATCACTAAAAGGCCACTCCCTTGAATTTGATTCGAATTAATTACCTCTTGCTTCCTAAACTTTCAAATGCTCCTCTCGTCTTCCTAAACTTGTAAAAATATACCACTTTACCCTGTTGGATGTGATGTATGCCCTAGAAGCAATGAGGGCGATTCATCTTAATATGTATGATGTATAAACAAGGTTTTGTGCATCTCTTTGTTATTCAATGATACTTTAAATAAGTATTTGTATAGTATATTGGTATATGACTATAGCTTATCTAACAAAGTACATGACATAAAACATAGAATAAAAGAGAAATCATAGTGGGACTATTATTATTGACATTCTCTTTATGTGTAATTATGATTCTGTCTAAATATTTCTGATCATAGTTTCATCAATATTGGACATTGATGAAGTAGTGGGTGCACTTCTTAAGTAGCTGCTTTCAATAATCTAAAGATGAGATCTCGAAGTGAGCACATGGATATACATTGGATGTATATTGAAGACCTACTATGAGATATCATACAGATTAAATATCCTGTGTTAATGATTATCTCATTACAGTAATTGTGCAAGTATCCTTTGACTTGAGAGGTGTGCAGTCGTTATTATATTTTGAGTTACTTCTTCACAGTTATTTCTGGAGGATGTCATAAGGGTAATTACGGGTATAGTGACGCATGTTTCTTGGTGAGTTGAGTTGTCGAGATAGGATCCATCACTGCCTGATATAAAGGAAGAAATATCTGGTCGCTTGTAGAAATGCATTGGCTCAATAAACGTTTGATCAAAGTATGTTTTAGTAGAATTAGATTCTTGAAAACATCTTGTGGAGCAATGTACGTATTTTAGTAACAAGTTGTATCATATTGGTTGGATTTGATCCATAGGATTGACACTTATTCGTATTCTAAAACCAGATGTTATTATTTGATGGAAGGAGTGTATTGCACAATAGTCTATTGTTGTACAGGACGCAGTTGTAAGACATTAAAATCTTGGGCATTGGGGAATCATAAATCCTTGCTAGAGGTCCCCGATGATCGTCTAAAAATACGGACTGTTATCTTAGAATAGAGTCCACATCATTCGATGTTTTCATAGTGTGAGAAACCGATTGGATGAATCTTTAGCGACTTGGTGTCTAGGGTCCTACGGATCACACACTTTAAGGAGCTACAAACAATGTTAAGAACTTTCAGACTGGACTGAACTAGAATAAAGAAATTTGATCAAGGATCAAGAATCTGATTGGTATGAAACATATGTGGACAAAAAGATTATTATTTAGTATTTTGATACTCCCTCCGGTGTTTAATGAATGGGAAAATTATACGGGGAGCCGAGCTTTTAACACCCATATCTGATCTGACTGTTGAGTATAAATTAAAAAATTATTAATTAAGTGTTAATTAAATTTTCAATGGTGAGATGAGAGGTGGGTGTTAAAAGCCCGGCTCTTCCTATAAAATCCCTAATGAATGCCGTTTTAGAATTTTTCACTAAGATTAAAGAATAATTAATTATAGATATAAAATTATTAAATTGAACTTATATAATTGTGCTCCTTAATGCAATTAATTTCCTTATCTCCATATTATCACTAATGCAATTAATGATTATTATTTCTATTCCAAAGCAATCAACAAATCAAAAGTAATTGAAACCAAAATACTGGCGCCATATATTCTCCAGATTATTTCTAATACAGAAAACAAAATGGTGGCGCCATATTTTGCTGAAATTTTCAAATAAAGTAATTAAAATAACAAATTCAGCCATTCCTCCAAAATTTTGTATATAAATGGTGAAACAACAACAAATGTAAGCATAACTTGAACATCATCATAAAACAAACAAAATTTCACAAATGAATTTTGATCTCAATGTTGAATATAATCCGTTTATGACTGAAATCTCTCCCTCAAATCGTTTTTTGTTAGATTTGAACAGTGAACCACATGGAGAAGAAGGTGATGACATTGTATGATTATTGTGTTTTACATATATTTGGTTCACTTTTTATTTATTCTAACTCATTAATGTACATTATTTAAGGCACAAATCAATTGGAAGAGGAAACACATGAGTTCGAAGAAGTATATCAGTTGGAAGATAAACAATTCGAGGAAGGATCAGATCGATTGGAAGAAGAAACAAATAATAATTCAGGTATTCTTTATTAACCATTGAAGTACTTTTGTTTGAAAGTAATGTTGAAAAGAAAAAAAATGCTAAGAGATGGACTTTTATGCATCGGTGCTAACTCATCAAGTATATTGTTCTTACTAACGGTAAGTAAATTTCCAGCATTTCCCAAATAAATTCGTCTCTTTCAACATCGTCTTTGTCTTCTTCGTCTAGTGTAATTTTGTTCAAATCGAATTGTCGATCAGACAAAAAATTCAGATCAAATTCCAAGCGAACTAAAGGATTTTGTTTCATTGTGCATTTCTTCTACTTGTTGGTGTTGCTCACACTTGCCTCAGTTTGGTTGTCCAGATTTTTCATCTTTGATTAGTGGAGTTGATGTAATATTAATGTTCTCCTCTTTAAATAATGACCTGTAGAGACTTTTCATATTTTGCTTTGGATTCTCTAATTAGAGATAGTGGTATATATTGGGATTGTAGTGTTATTAAGAGGGGGCAAACTTGGAAAAAAAAGGAAATCAATTGTTGGAATCTGAAAACGTTCAACAAAAAGAAAAATGGAATGGGATCTAAAACGTCACTCATTAAGCACTGAAGGGAGTATTAAATATTTTTTGGAAAAATATTTAATCTAAATATTAAATGAATTAATTAAGGGGAAATAAATTGTTGTTCACACATACAAGTGAAAT
>CAOJBJ012847851.1:0-10907 GCA_948291685.1 Euphorbia celastroides
ATCAATTGCAATGTAAATGCACTTGCTACCATCCTCCCTCGCTCTACACTACATTCAATTTGCAAAGAGTACAAGAACATCAAGAAACAGAACGAGACTCCAGAACTAGTTTTCAGAATTCTTGTTAAAACTGAAATGCAAGATTACATATTCTAAGATCAATTGATGTTTCCTTAAACAACAGAGAACTAATCTAGGTACTTTATGCCCTTATCCTACCCTCAACACTAAAATTGCCATGGAACCCTAACAGAGTTCTGTCGCATCAAACACAAACATTTAATGCATATTAACTACCATCTACAAGACTACAACTATTGCAAAACAAGACAAGAAAAACCATGACTCCCCGGATTCATAAAGGGGTGTCCCTCATTGCTTGTGCTTATTGGTTTTTTAGCATAAAAATAAGCCAAAAAGTAGATCTCGCCTACTTTTGTTATTTTGGTTTATAAGCCAAAATTAAGCCATGAGAAATACCTTGATAAGGGGGCTTATAATCTAAAAAGTGCTTATAAGTACCCTTATAAGCTATGAGAAACATGCCAAAAGTCATATTAGTAGAAAATCATCACTGAAAAACCAAATAAAAGATTTTGCTGAAATAATAGTCAAAGAACATGGAGGCTGCATTATACACAGCAAACCATACAATTCAATTGACAGGTACACACAAGTATCATTCTCAAATATGAGCAATTGCACAAAACAGCAAAGATGGAACAATTCATCAAACAATTCATAAACAGTAAAGTAAATACTTTCATTTTAAATAACGCATAAGATTTATCAATATGCATAACTTACGATAATCTTTTCTCAGCTCTTATTTAAGAAAGCTCAGAATTAGACTTGGCGAGCACTAGATCCTAGAGAAGGGAAAATTTACAAAGCAGAGAAACAAGATGTTCCAATGCATCAATTACATAATCATATTGATATATCGACGAGCACCAATTTCACAAACTGAAAATAGATGGGCTAAATAACAAGAGGCCTTCCTAATTAGAGATATGAATTATGAGAAAACTCAACTTCCCATATGTTGAATCATAGGCACTTCACCAACTAGGCTCAACAGCAATATTAAGCGAAGCTAGGTCAAGTAACAAATACTCAAATTCCTACTTTGTTTCTCTTTTGAATTTTCGATCATCCAAAACATATAATCCTTTCCAGATTCCACTGGAGCATAAAGAGTAATCTGCACAACAAAGTGTAGGACATTTCTACTTGACTCTTCCATAATAGATATTAAAAAGTAAAAATTAAAATAAAATAAAATAACAAAAGTTACAAGAAGATTCACCCGAACTCACCTTAAAAGATTTCTGCAGCAATTCTGAAAAGTCATCTCCCCTTTAAGACTTCGTAGTGACAATGTGATCCTTCGTTTATATTTTACTTGTTTCACAAAACTTTATTATCTCAAAGTCCTTGCTTAATACATGTGGCACCTAAAAATCTGAGAACTCTTTTCAACCTGATCACTTACATGGCTCTTCCAACTTCCAAATTCCTTCTACTTATGGTTTCCATAATCCGTGGAACAACAGGGAATAATTTAGTCCTGAGAATAAAAATTTACATGTGATATCCTCTTCTAAGTACTCAATGCAACATCCTCTGTTCTCAATCAACAAGATCATCTAACTCTATGAAATCTCCTTCTAGAATAGATACTAGTTGTTCATTAGTTTCAGCTTCAAGCATTTCAATACCAGGAAGTTCAGGTGCCTTGACCTGAACATAACCCATCACAACACAAAATAAGTACGAGGAGCAAAGAGAAATTGGCAAACATTTGTAATGGAAGAATAAACAGTTAAACATAAGAATACGTAGACTAAAAAAAGGACAATGATCGAGCCATCAAAGTATGCAACAGTTCCTTCAAAGAGAAACTAAAAATCATTTTTTAATATGCAAATACACTTACTGGTAAGGTACAAGAAAGAACACAGGATCAAATGAGCTAACAAGAAAAATTATGAGATCTGAATCTGCGTTGATAGATAAGCGTAAAGCAACTTACAAGCTTGTTACTTGATTGAATGCTTGAAGGAAGCTGAATCTTAGCCACAGAATGTCGACCTTCTAGCACCTGATCATCTAACTCAATTCTTGGTGTCTGAAGATATCTGGGCATGTAATTCTTCATGTCAACAGCATTACAATGATTCACTTTAGCTTCAACAATGTCGGGTGTATGAAATCCATCACACTGAATGCCAGCATGACGAACAGCAGAAATGCTTTCTTCAGCACACGAACTTATCATATTCTCTGATTTGCAAATTTTAATCCGAGACTTGACAAATATGCGACATAGAACATAAGAAGCCTGCCCAAGTGATTACTAATCAATCAGTTTCACTTTCCAAAACATTATCACAAACTAATTTGATCAAATCAAATAGATGAGCACCCCCTCTATGCTCTCTCGACCTTTTGAAGCTCTAACATGATAGAAGAAACTTCACAGAAAGAGTCAAGCAATGGACCCTAAACAACACAAATTGTTGAAATGCATCTTTAACTATAGCAACTAAAAAGAAATTAAAAGATAGGATATACATTATGGCACTTTACCATGTCAGGATACTTGTAACAACTTGATTACCTTAAAGGCCAGTCAAGAAGATTGTTTGCTAAATTCTTCAAATGGAATTAAGGCTTGGTTGGTTGGTTGGAGCTAAAAAAGAAAGGGAAAATGTGGAAACAACAGGCCGGGAAAATATATCAGTCAATTTGTATTAATCAGAAGAATCGAAGTTGTGTCTTGATTCCTCATTTAATGTATGTCCATCCTAGGTACTTCAGCATAATAATATTTTGATTCAGAACCAACAAATGGGAAACTCTCCTAGTTTCTGACAAAGACCAAAATCCTTTCCAGAATTCTGTAAAGAACCGAATAATTACTTAAACCCCTGAAATTCATAGCCATCCCTCAAACCACACAAACAGTAAAATAACGAAACGCACATGCCAATAGCATTCCTCCATAAAACATTTACCCTAAACAACAATCCAATTTCAAAACCAGATGAAATTCAAATTAAGAAAATACCTCAACACGATCAATCAACGCATATTCATACAAGATCCACTCCGTCCTAACCGCACCACGCACCGAATTCCCCAAATAAAATATAAATCTACCTCGCGTCCCCACCACCACATTCCCGCCGGCATCCACCACATCCCTGACCCTACCGCACCTCCTCCAAAACCCTCCCCTGGCCCTCCTGCTCCTCCCTCCTTTACTCTCCCTAAAACCTCCAAGCTTCGCATAACAGAACCAGTGCCTTTTCCTAGCCCCACAGCCGTACGCGTAACAAGCATTTTCCGGCAAATCGGACGGCTCGTAACCGTAGAGGTCGAGCTCCTTTATCAAATCATAACCGTTCGCATTCGCGTCGCCGGAGTCTAGACTTGAAGAGCGATTCTTTCCGGTGAGGTAATAGCAGAGGAGTTGTTGATCGGAGGGGTAGAATCGGCATCCGGGAGGAAGAGAGCACATTGTTTGTGGGTTTCAGCGCAACAGAGGAGAAGGAGACAAAACAGTGGAGCGGGGTTTAGGGGGTTTTATATAGAGGGGAAAAAGGCGTGCCCTTCAAGTTTCCTGCTGACTCTATGTTGCTCAGTGGTTACTTTTACTCTGTGAGCCGCATATATGATTGCTGAGTTGGCAACTTTTTAGTGGCGGTGATATTGGAGGTTCAAATCTGGACACTGCTGTTCTCGTTTCCCGAAACGCCGTTATACTAGCGTTGTCACGGCGGGTGATTGTTGATATCTGGCGTTAGAATAATTGAAACACAACCGAATATACTGCCGTGCTCAATTTGCTTAATTTTAAAATGAACATAAGCCAGATTAAATTATGAACTATGATTTGACTTAATTCATCTAGAAGATTATTTGTTTTTTTGGGATAATGAATAATTTGTTCGTTAATATTTTTGTTGTGTAAATTTGTTTATTTGTTCACAAGCATAGTTAATAGTATCGATCAATAAGAAGAATTTCTTTTACCGAAAGTTATATTCTATTAAATAAGATGCAATTATAGCTCTAATAAAAGGTAAACAAACATCAAACTAAATTCCCCCACATTTCAAAGAATTAACTGCATTAGCTAATGCAACATGATTTGTATGCTTGACATAGACAATTTTAAAATTTAAAAACAGCACATCGAAATTAAAACACCGTAAAACACACACACAATCAACACAAAAACAAACTAGAACTTAAACTTAAATGTACAACTATAAAATTAATATCTATGTGAACAAAATTTTTTATGTCTTATAAAATATTATATTTTCATTGTGGATTAATAATCAAGCTAAACTCCATAAAATTTTGTCAAACTTGATTACGAACATAAATGCCCTCAAAATGAGTTTGTGAACCAAAATAATTTCCAGGGACCTTACGCTTATAAATTTAGTCGAACTTTTATCGAACTAAACATCGAGCGATTCATGAACATTTCAACTCATTTACAATTATGACATTTTATTCACTTGAAATTTAAGTGGTGTATGTGAATTGTGAAATGAGACATATCCATGAAAACAACATAATGCAAGTCACCCTTTGGCGTAGCATATGAAACGCAAGGTCACCTAAATATCTCCTTTTGATTAAAAGATTGATCCACAAAAATGCGAGTGCAACAATTCGACTCACAATATCGCTTCTTATACAAATTAGTAGTATTTGATTCAAATCAGCAGACCTATTTATAGCGGGTACCAAAAGTGAAACACCAAAACAATGAAAACAACATATTTTGGTACGTTAATTATTTTTACCAACTACATAGGAATTTGTTCATCTATTTTACAAAAACTAAAAAAGTTTATAATATAAAGAATGTAGTAATGGGCCTCAAGGGCCAAAATAAGTACTTGTAAAATGGGCTTCTACCAAAAGCTTCCTCAAGCACTATTTGCTTCTTTGTAGGCCTTAAACTAGCCCACAATTTTCAACAGCGAAAAACAGACAACCAGATATTATGTTCTAAAGTACTCATTTAAGGTCATAAATTCCACTCCAATCTTCCTTCCTTGCATTGGTACACATCATTTTTTTATTTTAATTTATTAACCTAAACCATTTATATTTTATGAGATGTGCCTTTAGAGTTTTTGTTTGTCGGGATGATTAAATTTAAATTAAGATCTATGATAACATATTTTTTCTGAATTTTTCATAAATATAATTTTGTTCTATAGTTGTGATGTACTTATCACTATGTATTTTCCCAGCAAAATCCGAACTTAATAAATGTAGATTGCTATATGTTTTACTTTTCTATATTTTGATGATTATATTTGTGTATTAATATTTTATGCAAGAGCTAGCACCTCAGGTTTCATGATTTCAGTGTACTAGTTTCAAAAATCATTCTATCACACGCCCAGTTAATCTAATTAACTTAACAACCATGCGCATATTGATTCTTGAAATTTTGAGCCACCTAAATTATTCATGGGTAATTGTCAAGTAAGGGTTTTTGCCAACTTCGGGAAACTATATTTGACATTTACAATTTTAGGAGACATCTCAAAAAGTGCCAATTCTAGGAAGCGAAATATGTATTAAACTGGTGAAATCAAATATTCACTCAAGTGTTTTCAAATCCCTCCATGTGAGATTCAAAATGTATCCATCTTTTTCTTTAAAGTCCAAACCACAAAAGCCAAAGGCCAACTGGCAAATGTAGATTATGACATAACCCCACCACCACAAAAATGTCTAATTCCTTGGAAACTGCATGTCAATCACTCTCCACATTTAGTTTCACTGTCTGCTAATATCCCACTTTATCAAAGTTTTCCACCTTGTGCAAATCTTTAGCATATTTTTTTCTCCTTTTTCTTGGTATTGTTAGCAGAAGTTTCTGAGTTGAAAATAAAAACAGGAAAGTAGAATTTATAGTTTATAGGTGCGTGGACTTCAGTGTCCATAGCCTAATCTTTTTTAACCTAAAAAAGGATTTATACTGTTAGTCAAAAAAGGATGATGCCAATTGCCAAAAACATACACTGCACAAATGGAGTAAAAGGCGAGACAAAGAGCTTTGCTTCCGAGTCAGAAATCGAGTACAATTTCAAGAGCTTCTCTTCTTTCCTTGAAACCAAGGAATTCATCAAGAGAAACCCACATTGATCATAATCATAATCAAACAAAAGCCTTGTTTAATTACGAGTTTAAAAAGGGTCTAATTAATCACTAATCTCATCTTCCTTCTGGGTGCAATGGGAACAGGTCTAGAGTTCTATCTCCCTCCTCTCTACAACACTTCACTTCTTCTACTTCCAAGCTTTCGAATCCCCAGCTCCTGCACTTCCTTTTGTATGGACCATCTTCGATCGCTACCTGCATTACAAAATCTTAAAACTTGGCTTAATTGTGACTAAACCTCGAAACACAAGAATTTAAGCAGAACATGATTTACCTTAGTGTCCAAGGTTATAGGGGTAACGGGGGTTGGAGTCCTTGGACTATGGGTTAAACCGAGGCTGTTACGTTTCTGTTTTTGTCTTTCACGTGCTTTGTGGTTTTGGAACCAGTAAAACACGTTTTTGCCTTCGATTTTGCCGTATTTGCTTAGTTGTGCAGTGATTTGTTCTATTTGTTGCGCATTCGGAGTTCTCATTCCGCCCCGATACAGCATTTCCAGTATCCCGATTTGTTCTTGCGTTGGATTCCACCGTGTCCCTCCTGGATGTGTCTCCACCTGCATCATATTTTATAAGCATTGAATATACCGGTACCGAATGTCTTAGTTTAGTAGTTAATACTAAACTTGTAACCTCTTTAGCTTTCGAGTTTGAATTACATCTGGAGTGGGGTTTTCTATAAAAATGTAAGCGCAGTTTTGTAAACTAAAAAAACAAACTTAAATGTACGAGACAAACATGCATAAAAACCCGATAACTCCTATCGTATGTTGCAAGAAATCACATAAAATGAGAACCTGAGATGGTGAATGTTTGTTGTCCTCGAGCTTCCTAGAGCCACTTTCGGGCCTAATAAAGCTCTTAAGATCAAAACTCGAAACAGTAGTAGCAACAGCAACAGCAGTAGGATTCGCAGTAGAACGAGTTAAGTTAGGAGCGAGAGGGCGAAGACGTTTACAACCAAGAGAGAGAGAGGGCTCATGCTCCCAAAGTCCACGTGTCGCCAATTGATGCACCTTCATACTTAAACTCCCACACACAACATAACCCTAAAATCAAGAACACAAACCCATTATATAGACCATTAAAAGTGGGAAAATGAGGTGGAAACTAACAAAGAAAGACCAAATAATTACACAAGGTTGACTTGTGATTGAGCTTTCAAATTGCAACAGTGAAAGAGAAATGATTGTATGAGCGTGTGTGGTGTAGTAAATGCGTGTGGGTTGGCCAGTCCAATCGGCTCATTTTTTTCTTGCTTTCATGATAAGTTTTCGTGCACTTTTCGGTGGCCTCTCATTGATTTTTCTCTATAAAAACAAAAAAGTGGAATGTGGAAAAAAAAAAAAGATTCCTCCAATCCCTAAACATGAAATTGGAACTAATTCTGTTCACTTTTGAAGATATTGGAGTGAGAGTGAACTGTTAGCAAAGCAACAAGACCTACACATAGAGAATGTTGAAATTTGTAAATAAATTTATTTCTATTTCTTTTAGTGCATGACATATCCAATACTATATGGTATACCCACTTTGCTTTTCTTTGGAAACTGTAGCTCCATTTTCCCAAATAGTTTTTTTCTTTTAAAATCCACCATAACCAAACCCCACTTATATACTATATTATATATCTGGATTAATCATTAAAATTAGTGTATATTTTTTGTCATGCCACATAATTTGTATCTGCTTATAATCGTATAATTATATAGCCGTAGAAATTTATACAAAGACACAACAGCATTAGAGTGACTCTCGTGTGCTAAAAAATTAATGATTATTTCTGTAGAAAAGAATCATAATGGTTCAAGATACGTTTGCTTAAATATTTCTAAAATGTACAACAGAAATGTACTTTAAACTTGGTGAAATCAATAATTTTACTTGGTTGTAAAACATGATTATAGCTGTCGAGTAACACAGCTAAAATTATAAGAACACAGCAGAAGGATTACTGCAATTGAAGAGTAAGTGATGCATTACACGTGTGATAGTGTGAGTCACTGAGAGTCTATTCAAAGAACATCAATCACTTGTTTATTTTTTACGGCATCTTTAAACGCTCTCATCATTATAGAGTACAAAATTATTTAAATAACTAGCCAAAATATATCAGCAATCTCTTGACTCGTCCCAATTTGTCTTTCGCTTTTTCAAAACTTTAAAAGTTTTTCTTGCTCTCATAAAATTTTTATAGTATCTCTCACTTCTTAAAATTTGTACGAAATTTACTTTTAATTTAACTCATAATTGAATGATTTTCTAAAAGTCAAACCAATTAAAAATCGATAAATAATGTTTATGGTTGAAATAGTACATTTCTATAAATTAAAAGAGATAAAGTAGTACTTTATTTATAAGTTTAGAAAGTGGAGAGGAACTTTTGAAAATTCATGAAAGACGAAAAACAAATCAAGATAAATTCAGGGGAGTCCGAATGTATGTGACATAATAACTAACAATGATAACTGAAACCAAGTGTGTCATGAAACTCTTCCATGAAAAAATTTATGTAACTTGATTTTAAAATTGGACTAATTATAGGATTCAAATAATTTATCTTTTTGTTTTGGGGGCTCTCATCTATATATTATTAAAAGTGATTTAAGTGTTAAATGATATTTTTAATTTTAAACTTTTATTTGTATTTTTTATTTATAAAATTTTATTTTTCTTTAACAAATTGATAAATTATTTAGAATTTAAAATGGATGACGTAGTTTAATCTGATAATAAGTCATATATTCGTACGTCGTCGGATACCAAACTAATATTATTTAAAGGGGAGGAAATGAGTGAACAAATTATGTCGGTAAATTAGTCCCAGTTATATATTTTTTCCATCATATTTTTTTTTGGTAGACATTTTTTCCATCATATTATTCCAAAGGTATGATATTACTCCGTTTTTGTCGCTTCTATGTTGCTCATAATTTCAATTAATTAACAACCAGTAATCATGTCTTTCTCATTCTACCTCTTTTGGTAGAGGGTGAAACTTGGATGGGGTCTTAGGCTTTTAGTCTTAATAAATTATCATTTAATGAAATGATCTCAAATTACTAAGTCAAGTTGAAAAAAGAATGAAGAAACTTGCTTTCTCATAATTAGGAATGTTGGATACTTGACTGTAATTATAACAAATGAATCCCAACACATAATAATTAACCAACTGTTAGACAGAAATGCAACTCCTAATGTGATTATTGAGGCATTATTCTCACTGAGCAAATATCTGGGAATTCAGTATATATGATTAATTAATGCATACAATTGCATATAATTTGATTTTAGAAAAAATTGGGTTTAAATTGAAAAATTTTAGGAAACTTTGTAAGTCTATTTCAGATTTATCTACCGATAATTGATACAAATTTGTATGATTTGAGAAGATGTGGACATATAATGAGTTTTTCAACACTTATAGTGGATAATGTTGGAAACATGGGATTCATATCTGGAGGCAGTTGCAATAGTTTTGACTATATAAATAATAATGCTTTAATTTTTCTTCTGCACTCTAAACTTATAATGCACTTATAATAGTACGTATTCTCATTTAGAAAAACTCAAAATTCTTGAATCAGAATTGTGGTGGGTTTATGTGGGGTTGATTGCTAATATGATCAATTTTCGCAATAATTGAACCAATATTGTACTTATTTTTCCACACAAATCCGGCAGTTTTCTACAAGTAGTTAAATGTCACGATAGAAATGTTTTCTTAAAGACTATTTGAAACACATTATAATTATTATTATTATAATATGGCATACATTCTTACTACTTGATCTACATGTGAAATCAACTGAACTTGCTAATTAAGCCATTAACGGCCTAATTAATTCCAATGTATCTTTCTAAATTAAGCCATTAACGGCCTAATTAAAATGAAAAGATGGAAAAATGGTGGCATTTGTCTGTCTTCGTAGTCTATGGCTAATAGAAAATCTCAAACATAAAGATTTGGCTGCCGGGTTGATGTCTTGATGATGTAATGCCGCCTTAATTAATCTTTACTTGTTTTCATACTTTTTTTTATAATTACACTGAAAAAGATTGAATACTGCAAAAGCTCATATAGACAACAACCTTCCCTGCCTAGTTTGCTCATTCACATCTCAAAAAAATTGAATTTGCGGCACAAAATATGCTCAAGAAACATAGAGCCTCATAATGCTAGTTCAACCAGTGGTTGATCCGTAATTATTTTTATAAATTTATATGGATTAGTAAATTAGTGATTAAACTTCCCTCAAATCTAGGGTATTATTTGCTTCACAGCTCATCTAAATCCAAACTTTTTTTGTGGTGTATTGACATAGATAAGCTACTACGATTAGGCCATATCCGGGAAGTCAATTACCCGGATTGGTTGGCAAATGTAGTCCTTGTGCAAAAGCCGTTTGGAGATTACCGAATATGTGTAGACTTCACTGATCTCAACAAGTCCACACCAAAGAATTGTTATCCTTTGCCAAATATAGATCAATTGGTTGATTCCACTGCTGGCTACGCAATTTTCTCTTTCCTCGATGCAAAATCAGGCTTCCATCAAATCCCAATGGATAAAGACGACGAGGAGAAAACGTCTTTTATTACTCCAAGAGGCACTTACTGTTACACGGTGATGCCTTTTGGCCTCAAGAATGCCGGTGCAACTTACCAAAGATTGGTAAATGAAATGTTCAAGGAGGAGATAGG
>CAOJBJ012847992.1:0-13258 GCA_948291685.1 Euphorbia celastroides
TATTAAAGGTCATATGTATTAAAATGAAAGGTCATTAACAAATTTATGTATGATAATGAGATCAAATTTAGTTTATGTATGAAATTGAGAAAAGAGTGATAGTTGATGTACTATGAGCGAAATTAAGCCAACATGATTCCATACTAAATTTTCAACGGAAAATCGTCTACTCAGTCGTAATACTTCTTTGTTTGTCATAAGCATTTGTTAGTTTAATGTACCGATTAGGCTTTATTTATCAATTGCTCTATGTAATGGTTTGATTTTACTTATGATATATTAAAGCTCGTCCTTAAAGGAAGTTGCATGCTCGTCCTGAGTATTGAAGCTCAAATACTATACTATTTGAAATAAGTGCTAAAAGAAAATTTACATTTTAAGGAGATTAGAAACCAAACCAATAACTTTTTATTTAATTTTTTTGTGCACATGTACTAAACCTCCTAATTCAATTTATAAGTTGAAAAGGTAAGGAATCATTTCAAAGTTTTTGTTATAGATTTAGGCCGCACTCCCGAAATAATGGTTGTGCATTTCAATACCTTAACATGTAATAAATGGAAAATCCATTATTAGTGGCCAAAATCTTCTATACAACGCAAAATCATAATAATGTCTACTCGAACAAGCAGAGTGCACATATATTGCAAGTGATATATACACACTTAATTTGTCTCTTTGTCCTATCAAACTACACCAATTTACAAACTGAAATGTAACGACCAAAAGTCAACAGTCCCAAAATAGTAAGCCTAGTCAAAATTGTTCTTGTCCAATATAAAGACTTGTGAATAACGTTGGTTCCTCAAGTTTTGGACTCTTATTGTTTACCTTCCGCAAAATGATTTACCACCTAATTGCAAAGAATGTAAAGTTTCTAATTAAAAAAAGATGTAGATAGCACTAGATTAGCCAAGAGGGAAATGGGTTTAGGGAAATATAATTACAAAATAATGACAAATTATTAGTATAATAGAAATGAAGCTTAGCCAGTCTGATCTGTCAAACAACCAACATGAATTCCAGTTAATCCCAACCCACCTGCCACCTTTCTTCTTTCCCACTATACCTTTTTTTATTCTTTTTTCCCATTTTCCTTTTAATCCATCTTATTAATTAATCATTTCGTATTCCCCATTTACCCCTCACCATTTATTGAAATATCCCTCCCCTCCTTTCCATTTAAAAGAACAAAACCCCACTTTATCTCTCCCCTTCCCTCTCGATGGAAAACTCAGAGCCTTCGAGCTCAATGGCGGACCAAACCACCACCACATCTCACCACTCTACGATACCCGCCGGGTTGAACCAGCACGAGTTCGACGAGTTAGCCCCACTCATTTCCGAGTTCCACACCTACTCAATCCGACCAGGTCAATGCTCCTCCCTTTTGGCTCAGCGCATCAACGCCCCAAACGACGTCGTTTGGTCCATCGTCCGGCGATTCGACAAGCCGCAGGTGTACAAGCACTTCATCAAGAGCTGCTCCGTCGCGCCCGGCTTCACAATGGCCGTGGGCGCCACACGCGACGTCAACGTCATCTCCGGCCTGCCGGCCGCCACCAGCACCGAGCGCCTCGACATCCTCGACGACGACCGGAAGGTCACCGGATTCACCATCATCGGCGGCGAGCATCGCCTGAGGAATTACCACTCCGTCACGACTGTTCACGGATTTGAACGCGACGGCAAGATCTGGACCGTCGTTTTGGAGTCCTACGTCGTTGATGTGCCGGAGGGGAACACGGAGGAGGACACGCGGCTGTTCGCCGACACGGTGGTCCGGCTGAATCTGCAGAAGCTCGCCTCCGTCGCGGAGGGGTTGGCGCGTGACGCCCAAACCAACTGATTTCATCGGTTTTTCTTTTTTGGTAATTTCCTTCTTTGTGATTATGTTTTCCTTTTCTTAATAAAAGAAGATTTTAGAAAAAATTGTTTATCTTTTGTGAAGTTCCGAAAATGCCCTTGGGCGGGAGGGCGTTTGACTTGTGATTGTGCTTAAGAGAGGGCATCGCAGTCAATGGGTATGTACAGTGATGTACGGGTTTTGATGACAATGTTGTCTTTTTTCGTATTGGTGTAATGATAAAACTGACATTTAATGAAATTGTATAAACTCCAAAAATAAGGGGGTGCAGATCTCCTATACCAAATGTGCAAATGTTTATCAAAGTTGAGAATTTCTTTTTTTGGGTTGAATTTGGAATTTCAAATTAATTAATTTTGAGAAGAAAACACTGTAGAGACGTCAGCAAGGTAAAGTTAAGTGGATATAATCGAAGAGTTTAAAAATTTAATTGGTGGAAAGGAATCGATGAGAAACCAAAATGACCAAAAGTTTATGCCTTTTCACTTGTTGCAGCTGCTGATTGCTATTTTTTGTTTGCTTATCTAAACTTTTTCTAGCATAATAAAATTTGGGTTATTTTTTGAAAAAGCAAAATTAGTATAAAATTCAAATTTCTCGGCCTCAAACTGACGGTGCTTATAGTTTCAATATGGTTTTATTTGTTGGGTCATTTTCGGTTGAAAATGACACATGAATTGCCCTAAAGATGGCTTTTTCAATTCCCTTGGCAAGCAAAAATTAACCCAAGGGGAAAAGGACTATTAAATTGATAAGAATATGCCTGGAAGTCTAGGTTTTTGTAGTTGTAGGGGTTTTTAAGAAATATTAGTGGCTGACATAAATTTAGAATTATAGAGTAGGCCATTAAAGAGTATTTATGAGGTGTATAGGTGATATGTTCATGGAATGCTATGTGGCACTAGACAATTTTGTCAAATCTAATTTTCAACCCAACTCATGTACCTTAATCGTAAAACCCAAATGACCAACCCTAACTCGTTAAAACCCTAATCCTAACTTCATCTTGTCAATGCTAGCGCCGTTCACGGCTACCAGCAAATTCAAAATGGCCGGAAAACATCGAAAAATCCTCTCTTAATTTCTTTCTTGCACTGTCAGTGATTCCCATTCCCCAAATCCGTTTGAAGCTTTGTCGCCGATCCCATCTTTGCCCCTCTCTTCTCTTCGGAAGATTTGTCAAATTTTGCATCCTCACAAACACTGGGACCACGCAGTCCTGCTGAAATGCTAGCCCCACCTCAAAATCCTTTGATTAACTGCTGATCTTCGTTGAGTTCCGGCTCACAAGCCTCTCCACGCTGACATCGATGCTAAAAAAATGTGAAGAGAGCGAAAAATGAGTGGCGTCGACGATTCTTACGTGACAGTGGGGCTGGTGCTATGCGTTGTCAGAAGCACGACGATAAAGGAGTGGGGGTGAGGGGCGGATCTATTTGATTCAGTGGTGAAGAGAGCGAAAGAGAGTGTGAAAGATAGTGGATGGATGATGAAGGGAGGAAGGAGAGTAAGTTAGCGGCAACGGCGGCGAGTATCGACTGCGACGGACCAGAAGCGGCGATGAAGCACGAACGGGGTTAGGGTTTGAAGGTAAGGTTGGGTAATTAGTTTAGGTAAATGGGTTTATAGATAAAAGGTTTAGGATTTAGGCTTATTATGTTAAAATAGAGTTTGACCAATTAAAAATTTGGGTTGACAAAATTACCCTTTGTCACGTCATCTTTTTAAACCCTACTATTGGATTTTCCATTTTTTGCAAACGGTTTGAAATCTAAGAGAATGTTTTTGTAAAAAAAAAATCGAAAGGTGTATTTGTAAAAGATCCAAATGTTGAGGAAGGTTTTCGAATTTATTCCTCATTAAAATTATTCCATTTGCAAATTACTGAAAAATATGTTGGAGTGAATTAGAAAAAACAATGAAAAATGTGCAAGAAATGATAATAAGGACTTGCATTGAATTGAGAAAAAAATGTTCAACTCATTGTATTCGAGTTTAGGACTTTTCGAGTCCACAAGTGCCCACCAGTTTTATCTTAATTATGAGGTTAAAACCTGAAAAAATTTAGGTTGGTCACATGTTTATACTCTAGCACTTGCTCCTGTAGCAAAACTAGATGTTACCTTCTATGACCCTATTGACTATCCCAGAGCACCAATTATGTAAAAGTAATATCTTCATTTGGTTGCATAACATTATGCGTATTTTAAAACTATATAATGAAAGTCGATAGAAATGAGCATGTTCAATATCATCTAGTTGGATTGAAATAAGTTGTCTCTATGTTTGCACGACTGTTATTCTTACCAAACTCTTAGGAGGGAGAAATGATAATGTGAGCTTTTTTATTCTATAGTATATGTATTGTGAATTTTTTACTACGACATCATCGTGGGTTTTAAAGTTGCTTTATTTTTGTTATAGTGTAATAATTACTTAGTCATTTGATATTAGTGTATCATACAGTCCATGCTATGATAATGGAAGGCAACATAATAACATGTCAAAGAAACTTTTAGATTCATACCGAATTTCTAAAATAATAAATCGTACATACATCATTTTCATGTTAAAGGTGTTAAGAAGATAAATGGCAGCAGGATTTTTAGCTTTGCAATATGTTCAGAGTATATCTTTTGTCACGTCTTCATTATTCATCGAATTCTGATAATATACAATATGCTACTCCCTTCATATTTTTTTAATTGTTGTTTTTTAGCTTTTGGTTTTTTATTTTTTAAGTGTCAAGTTCAATTATCAATGTATTTTCACCCTTTTTTCGCATATTTGCCCTTGCCTTAATTAAGAGAGAGATTGTATATTAATGAAATTATAGCTTCGTATTTAAGAAGGAAGCAACTTTATATGAAAGATAAATTAATCATTTTAATAGTATAATAAATATTTTGCTAGTTTTAATGATTTTGTTAAGAAGGCACTTAAAAAAATATTGGAGGGAGAATGTTTTATCATTGTTGACTTAGACCTATTCAAATAGGCGGGTTTGGGCCGGGTTTTGTCGGACCGATCCTAAAAATGCCTTGCCCAAATCCGGCTCAATCCGCATGAATAGTTTACTTGGTTCGGTCGGGCCGAGCCTAAATTTAAAACTTGAATCCCAAGCCCGATCCAACCTGTCCATTAATAAATATATTTTTTAATAATTATTATTATATAAATATATATTTTTAAATTAAAAATATATATTTCGTGTCGGGCCGGGTTTGGGTTTTAATATCAAAACCAAACCTAATCCATTATATGTTCGGATTTTGAAGGACTTGGACCCGGTCGGATTTATATTAACATATTTTTATCTAAACCCGAACCATTAACGTCGGACCAAAGCGGGTTAGTCGGATCTGAATCAACTTAAACAGGTCTTGTATGACGAATTTTCGGACATTAATATTTTTGTTAAAGTACTAGTGCAAGTGATTCAAGTAAAGGTTGGACCGCAATTCGAGGCAAAAGAAGATGGGCAAAGACTGCGTCGCCCATTGTTTTTTGCACTGCTCAAACTGCCCACTACTTCTATAATGTATTCTCGTTGCATTCGAGGCTTCATCATTACTACTATATTATTCAATTTTATTTTCTTTTTTCTCACTCAATAGCCATTATTATGTTAATTTCAAGCCTGTTAAAACCAATCAATTTTACAGTTTCTTGCGTTAGAATAAACGATTTATTGAAAACAATTTTTTATGTTGTGCCTATTTTATTAAGGACTTTCGACTCAGACCGAAGCCTCAAAAGTTTGAAATATTATGGCTCATGACTTAATTTTTATATGATATTTGTATACAATCCAAACTCGAGTCAATAAATAAAAAAATATATTTATCTTAAATTTAATAATGTATATGTTTTTTTTAATTGATTAAATTATTAACTATATATTTAAAAATACATGTATTTAAATGTACATTTTTATATAAGATTTATAATTTTTATAATTTATTTAATAAAAAATGAAACAAAAGGTGTTGATAAACCATGTGAGGGTCTTGAAATCGACTCCTTAAACCCGATCCGAGTTCAACCCGAATCTCAAGTTATAAATCATGAAATTGGGTCAAAGCTTGAACTATTATTTTTAGGAGAAAGCAAAGAAATACAAGAAAAAGGTCCTTAAATTTAAGTCTGCCATAACACCATTTGAGAAGGCAACAAATTCGCGATTTACAATTACAAGTACGTGATTTTCCCTCTTCCATATCATTCTCATTTATCTCATCCACCCAACGAAAAATCATCTCCTCCTCCTCTTCGATCCCGCTTTCTCCTTTGATTTCAAATCTTCCAACGATTCAAAGTCCATGTTCGAATCACCCCTACTCGGCTTTCCATTTCTCCAGCAATTTCAAACCCCTCTTTCGTCGCCGAAATCGAAATCGCTGGGAAAAATGAAACCGCACGGGAAGGGGCTCCAAAATGCGATCGGTTGTTGAATCAAAGGAGAAATCGAAGCTGGTGAGAAGCTTGTGGGTAAAAGGCTTTAAATTCGAGAGCGGGAAAGTTGATGTGCCGACGGGGCTTTAAGTCGGAATGGAGGAGAAGTGTTCAATGGCAGAACTCATGTTTCAGCGGCGACTGAGGTATTCCGGTGACGATCTTGAGAGCGAATGGTGCTTTAAAGAAATCGATAATAGTGAGAGGTTTCATTGAGGAAAGTGGAAGAAATAGATTAGAAAATTAGGATCTATAATTGCTTAGGTTTTTATATCAGTGAATATGCAGATATTGCTCGTATAGCTTTCATTTGTATATCCTTGCTTCACAAATGGGTATACCAATTACATAGTAAAAATTAAAAAAATTGGTATACTGAAAGTGAAAATCTGTATACCGATTCTATACTAAAGGTAAAAAATCGTAGACCGAAAGTAAAAATGTTATACCAATCCCATACCAAATGTAGAAAATTAGTATACCGAATTAGAAGTAAAAATCAATATATTGGAAACGTAAAAATTGGTATATCGATTTTCATTTCGGATACTAGTTAGAATTTCTGGAAAAAAATTATCAAAAATATATCAATATGAATTTTGTTTTGAAGATAAAAATGAAACGAATAAACTATTCTAAAGTTTTGTGTAAAGAAAAATTAACGGTTTAAAAGATATGATCATTTTAAATTGTAAATTCCAAATTAATGAGAAGAAAGGTAGTATGAACCACTCCCTTTTCATTTATATATTTCTAGAGAACATTATGTATTTTTAAATAAATTTAAGTATATTTATGAATGACTAAAATTTCACTATAAGTATGACTATATTTAACTTTTTTTTTAGTATATTCACGACAATCACTCTTATTTTTAATAAAAAAAAATTCAACCTAGCCTGACTTGAACTCAGCCCTCGGCTGATGAATAGGTCAAAGTCACCAAGTTACACAATCTTAATTATGTCAAACAAGATAAAATGAGCAAAATGCACCGTGTACATAATCACCAAATTTAAAAAATTGTTAATAAATTCTTTTTTAGCATTCAGTTTGGTTCCTTGCAGATTTTAATACACGACATTTTATTGATCAATGATCAAAGTTATGTTCAATAAATAAACACGCCTTCTATCTTAATTATTAGAGAGGACTGTTGATAGATATCATTATACTTTCGTTAAAGATAGATTAAGGATTAATCAGTTTCTTAAGTTTACAAATAAGATTAATTTTCTCTAAAGTTTTTTCCATTCTCCAATTTGTCATTGGCTACTAAGGAATTGGGCCGAAAAGAAGTTAGGGCCTAACAAAATTCAATATTTTATTTCTGTCCAACTTGTTAGAAATAACACCTAATTATCCAATGAATTTAGAATTTCGGATGCTTATGTAGTGTAGAATCATAGTTAGCGAATACAACGGAAGAATCTGCACAATGGAAGTAATTTTCCAATATTTGTTTGAATTAACATGTGCTTATAATATTAAAAATTTAAAATAGGCCGAAAATTTTTTTCCCGATTCCTTGTTCCTTTCAATGTCCTTCCAATTTTTTTAAGAGAAATGTTCCACCAATTAATGATCGACATATGCTTCAATTCTTATTTCTCTTTTTCACTTTCTATTTTGTAGTTGAATAATATATGTAGAAACAGAAAAATAGAGACATGAGATAATTTTTCCTATTAGACCGTACAAGTAGTGAAATTGACTAATTAGGTCTAAAACATGTTAATATCCTTTCATTTTCTTAGTAATGAATAAAACAAAGGAGAATGACATTTCATAAATACATTGCCTGGAGATGAATCTCATACGTAGGGGATTTAACTGTCGCCAATTAATTAGGATTTTATGTTTGCTCTGTCTGTGTTCTTTTTAATTAAAATGCTTAAATATCAATCTCATCCAAACACAATATACGTATATATGATTTCGATTTAAACCTAACCTTATGTTTTTTGAAACAGTCTCCTTTAGAAATTCAGATATTTTGATAGCTCAGATGCAAATAGAGAAACGGTTAAACATACAACGTCGCCTGCAATTATGTCATTATAGTATTCAGAAAATAATAGCTCAATTAGAATCCCAAAAGCCATTAAATAATAATTAAAAAAAAAAGAATGAAAGGTGCTAGAAATATAAATATAATAAAATGAATTATGTCAACTTCTTCATGTTAGGTTGTTGAGCTTTCAAGATGTGCATTTGGATTAGAACGTATCTACAGTGAGGATGTGTTTCGTTAGCTACCAATCATTACTCATTCCGCGTATACGACCTAATTTATTTACAAAATTATTATCTTTGACTCGTCTTTATTTTACTAATTACTTATCGTATAGATATTCGAAGAAAAGATATAATGGTTTTTATGTGATCAGTAACAAAATTGAGTTGTGGGATTGGTCAATTGCATACACAGAAGAGCATCATTCATTTTTATTTGCCTTTCAAAACGGAATTATCGAACCGATTTTTCAGAATGCAAGATGTGTTAAGTCTCGTACTTTTTTTGTTGTTGATTGTTATATATGAAATATTGTTTAATTGTGTTAATTGTTTGTAGTTGTGATGATGATTCTAATGTTTGACATTCTGTTTCTATTTGACGATTAATCTAGTGTTTTAGGCCCAAGCTATTATCAAAATATTCTTAAGTTGCCTTTTATGATCAATCATGTTTTAGTATAGGGAGAGTAACAAAAACTAAATTCCATGTGATTTAGCATCTTTTAATTGGTTATATTTTGTATGTATTAAGATCTGTAAACATACTAATAAATATATTTTGTACTAAAAATTAGAAAGTAATAACCATACAAAAAATTCCACGAGAAGATAGTATTAAATTTTGAAATTTTTGGAAAGGCCTTCAAATGTTTGGGGAAAAACATATTGCGATACCTTTTGCAAAAGCGGTATTTGATGAAAAAAATGTCACGCAATTCCAACATACGAGACTATATAATAATGGAAAATTGTGATTTATAGCTAAATTGTAAAGTTTCTGTCACATTTGTTCAATAATTATTCAGTTAACATTTCATAATTAAAATTAAAGTTTCATTATCAATTGCACGTTCTATACAACTAATCCCTTAGGTTGTTCTCTTCTGCTCTTTTTTGAATCTCTTCTTTTCTGTTTTTTTTCGTTTCGTTCCATAAATCTCCACACCTTTTTATCGCTCTCTTTTGAATTATCATGTTATATCCTGTATATATAACATTATATATCCAAGACATAATATGTTATATCCAGGATATAACATGATATCCTGGATATGTCGTTGATATAACACCATATATCATCTTCCTACTACAAAAACGTAGATTTTCGTACATTTTTTTTTGTGTGAAAACGTAGTTTTCGTCGGTAATTCTGGTTTGAATCTACCATTTAGGCAATTAATCAAACACCTTATATGCATCCAAAAAATAAAAAATAGAATTTCAAAACCAAAACGAAATTAACAAGAAGAAGAAGTACATCAAAATAGAATGAAAAAAAAATCAAATGAAATCAACAGGAGATGAAGCTAGATGAAGCACTGGAGAAGCTAAATCTAACGGTGAAACTTTAATATCGACATGAGAGAGAGCTAGACAAAGGCGACAAATCTGATGGTTGGAGGTAAAAGAAGCAGTAATGGTAAGAAAGAAGTGGATGGAGGGTGGGCTTAGAGAAGAAGCTAGTGGAGAGGCAGAGAAGAGAGAGTCGGCTATGGAAGAGAGGAAGAGAATTGAAAATGAACGTGCAATTATGTTTTTGGATTTTTAACTTTGGTTATAAAAGTTATGGGTCCAGATTGGTTGAAAGTAAAATCTAAAATTTGTATATTTTTTTATTTTACCTTATAATAAATAATACCGACACTAATTATCAATTGTGTATTCCACGAAAAAATATTGTTAATGTTACAATTATAAAAAAGAATAATAGTATATATAATTTTTCATATATTTTGCATATGGAAAGGCACATCTAATAGCTAAATGCTAGATTCTAATGGTATAAAAAGAAGAAAAACAAAGAAAAAAATGTTCTTCGCCTTTTATATCCCGATGCAAGTTGATTTATTTTATTCTTTGGAATAACATTCGCTTTCAAAACACTTTATTTGGAATCTTAAAAACAATTTTACAGGGCTCAAAATAGTTGATGTATTCAGAACCAGCCAATAGAATGATAATATTCTGCAGCTTTTGTGACTATAAATGGATTCTCTTTATATACCATCAATCACATTTGTATAATATAGTACATGCAAAATGAAATACTATTAGATAATATTTTTAACTTAATCACAAATTTAGTAGTAAATTATCTATTAAGTAACCTAAATATTTCACAAGTAACATATCAAGTGAGCAGCAGCAATGCCATCACTGGGTTCTGAATGAAAGGGATAATTTTTCATCTTCATCCCCTTTTGTTCGGTATTCTAACCTTTTTTTTCGCTAATTGAGATGAATACTAATTAAAAGCTATGTGGAATTTTTCGATTCTAGATTATTTGGCTTAGACCTGAGCATGGGTCGGGCTCTAGCGAGCTTGGATCGGTCTAACTAAAATATGTATGATCTAACCATGGTCCAACATATATAATAAACTTGGGCTTGAACCGGGCCAAACCTCTATGAAAAAATGAAAACTCAAACACTAATCATAACAACTGGAATTTAAAATAAAATACCTTTTCCATCATTTGGCGTCGGAAATTGTAAAGTTTACCAACCAATTACCCCTAATTTTAACATTACTAATTTAGTTAAAATAAATCTAGCTTTTACCAAATTATAATCTCACTTTTACCACCCACACACAATTATTGTTTTCTCAATATTAATGGCAGTTAAGCATAACAACGTTTGTCCCTATAATCACGCAAACATGATGCGGTTTCAAATTGTATTTTCAATTTTGTGGATTACATTGCATAACCGAATTACAACAGAGTGATTTCCTTACATTCATGAATTCTACCTTTTCATTTATTCTTTTATCTTTCTATTCGAAATTCTCATAAGTTCGTTTTCTTCTTTTTAGTTTCATCTTTCTTTTCGTATTGATCTGCATAATTTTCTATTAGAGCTTCAACAAGAAAATCAATAAATTATTGTTAAAAATTCAATTGCATATGTATTCGTGTTCAGATACTTTGCAAATAATACCCGAAAGTTTGTTTCAATGGCTCAAATAATGAGCAATAACGTCTCCTATAAAATATATAGTTATGTCTCCGGTCCAAGGAAAAAGTGTTACCAAACATCAATTACAATTCATTTCCAACTTGGCCACAGGTATGATAACCATATACTCTAATTCAGTATTAGGTATTCCAACTCACATAATCTCTTTTCAGTTTTAGTACTTGCATGCACACACTTGATATATTTACACTTTCTTCCTTGTTCAGGTACTGAAATATTTAATACCATATACTGTACGTGTAAGTATTTGAATGCATATACTAAAGCATACTCGTTTCAAATACGTAAAAAAATGAGACTTGCAAAATGGATTGCATAAAATCAAAATCACAATAAACCAAATTTGATTTTAGTAACATTGACAGTGCTAAAATTTGCAGTTCACAAAATGCATTCAAACTCCTTAATGTTTGTAAAACGAATTCAACATAAGTTCTAATTTCTAGAGCAATCAAGGTCTCGTGTACTGTTCATCAATTTCTAGAGCAATCAAGGTCTCGTGTACTCTTAGAAACAACAGGCGATCCAGACATAACTACGAAATGCTCTAATTTGAAATCCAGGTCTATACCCTGCACTCTAATCTTTATAATTTTGGAGTTTGGCTGCCTCAACTCTTCTTTAATCAGCCTGTGGAATAGCTGAGGGTATAGTCTAAGAGTCGGGCATTCGATGAATTGCCTAAACATCATTTCCTTGAACAAGGACATCACTGATTCTGGTAAGTGCCGCTTTAAAAAGCTGACAACTCCATGTTTGGCTGTGATTCTGATTTTTGGCACCCATGTTTTGTGTTTGAAAGGGCTGTACAAGGACTGCAATACCTGGAAAAACATAAATGTATTTGCACTTTTCAAGATACCGAAATATTGCTGAACAAAAGTATTTAATTTCATATACTAAATAGTTATATTCCTAATGCATCCATAATTAATAACAAAACAAAGCATCTGCAACTAAAAGTGCATCTCATATATCAAGGCATAAAGCAACCATAAATCACGGCAAAAACACATAGAATCTCGAAATCATATGAGAGCAACCACAAGATAAAAAGTTGGATCTCGAAATCATAAACTACTGATTGTGAGACGGTACATTTACAAATTCATAATCATTACAACACAACAGACAGTTCAAAAGTTGCAAATGAAATAATAGAAAAATTAGCAAGGTAAATTCCAAGGTGAAAGTTAAAACCCCAAGTCAACAGCTCGTTTTGGATGCACGAATTATCTGTCAATCATAGAATCTATTCCCAAATACACCATACCAGAAAGATGTCCAAAAGCCCTAATGTTTCCATACATTAAATTAAAACATCAGATTATTTCATTTCATATACTCATTCAAAAGACTCTCATAAATCCTAAAGCAAGGCAATAACAGTCTCTAATTTGAAGTAGCATCATGAACCAATCATATACCAACACACTATACGGAACCAAACGAAAATATTATGTGACCTAATATCCATCCTTTTCACCATATTTAAGGTATATCTGTCACAATACCTTTTTTGAGGCCTGTCAGTGATTTAGACAAATTGTAATCACATGGTATATCCATCCAAATGATAAAAACATCAACATCAAACAACAAAACTTTAACAAAAATACCTAAATTAGTTTTTTTCCTAATCAATCTGAGAGTTTTACCTTTCTCCTTGGAATGTTATATCATTGTGAGCTCAAACAATGTTATATGAAGCGTATT
>CAOJBJ012849190.1:0-14572 GCA_948291685.1 Euphorbia celastroides
TTTAATAATTTTGAGGACAGTGAAACTTAGATAAAAGAAATTAAGGTCAGAAACTAATAGTAACAAAAATTTAGATGTTTTTAAGAACTATAAACAAAAACAAGCGTAACTCATCATTAAAATGGTGAAAAATTATCAAATTTTCGATAAATACGGTCTATAAATTAATTATTACAAAAAGTGGATTACTGTATCCTTCAACCATATTATATGATATCAAAAGCTTTCGGCACTGTTTGGCAAAGCAGTTTGCTATTACAGTTTACTGTGGTTGTTAGCAGTTAGCTGTTGTCGTTAGCAAATTGCTGTTGCAGTTAACAGTTCAATACCTCATATTCATGATATGGTGTTTGGTAAAATTATGATGTGCAGTTTACTGATAAGTTGTGAAATGATAAATATGGACATAATTTACATTAATGGATAAAACAAAAACAAAAAACAACTGCCCCCATATATTCATTCGAACTTCAATTTCACGAAAACATAATTTGCTCATTACCATCTTAGAATTGAGGGTATCACTTAAGAAGAATGAGAAGACAAAATAGTTCTACGAACTCACCAATTTTCTTCATCAATTTCAAAGATATTATACAGAAAGCATTTCAATTACCTTAACATGCTATCTCATGAAAGAAACATGCAACAAAGCATAGTTACTTCTTTTAAATTATCTAGTACGTCATAAAAAGTATAAGTAAATTAATGTTCCGGCATAAGTTGTAATTAAGAAAAATTTTATAAGCTGCAAAGCATAAATAAAACAAAAGTAAGCAAAATTTGAATTGCCAGCCATGGTAAACAGTATGATGGTTTTTAGGTATTTTTTACTGTAATTTGCTTTCATCAATTTTGCGTTTTTGTCTTGCTCTTTCCTTGAACAAGGACAGAGTGTACCGTGCATATTTGTCATATTAATTTTAATCTGCTGCTAGAAGTTGAAACAGCTCCAAATTGCTGCTGTTGGAACAGCTGCTGTTAGGATAGTCATCTGCAACAGTTGGCTAGTTTTGAAATTCTAACCAAACACCATTTACATAAGCTGTTAGGAGAGTAAACAAACAGGCAAGGACAACAAAGTTCGAGCAACTTCTATCTAAATCACCGATCATTATTCGCTCTACATGCTGAAGAAGTAACTTTAAAATTATTCCTGTAGTCCTAACAATTGACCAATTGTCATTCACATATGACTCAAAAACACTCGTCTCATGAATAGACAATATGTCTGAATTATCGTGAGGTCAATCAAACGTACGTGAAGGGCTCAAATGTCAATATACTCAACAGGATTCGAGCGGTAATGTTCCCTCTTATTCTAAACAACTTTCTAGCCATATGACACATTTCATTCAAAATCTATATGAGTATTAACCCCGACCTCTAGATGAAATAGATTACTCTATTTTTCACGCTTGAGTAAATTACCTTGGCCGACGTATGCAACCGAACGTTCACTTTTTCTTTATCATAACCCATCCGCGTTTTTCATCAACCTTCATCTAGAATGTTGCCCGCCTATTTTGCCAACAATTTTTCCAATGATGTCCAATTATAGAGCATGACTTACGTAAGTTGGGTAGATTTTCAAAAGAAAGTTCAACGCATATCTGTTTCCATTTGCTCTCAATACCAATGATAGAGGGCAAAGCATGTGTGAGATCAATGTTGATTATCACCAGGGCAAAGTGACCAAAAACAACCTAAGAGATAAATATGAAAGTAGCTTTTTCCCATAGAAAAATTTGAAAATAACATTTTCTTAAAGACATGAGTCTCTTATTATCTGTAATACTCACACGGATGTCAAAACTTCCTTCAAAAATTGAAAGCTTGTATGACATATAAACAGACCCATAGACCACAAACCACTGAAGCCACGTCCGGATCCGACCCAAAATCATTTGAGCCAACCCAATTCTACCTGAACTGGGTAACTCCACTACTTGTAACCGCTCACCTAATAAACTTCCCATTAATGGTAATAAGGAGGTCACTACACCTATAAATACTCCGTGAGCAGGTATATCACTGACTACTTGACTACACTCTAATACTCTATTACTCTACCTCCCTCCTACTTAAGACTAACTTAAGCATCGGTACGGCTATGCCGATCAACCCGGCCTAGTCACTTTGACTGTTACTGTTTTGCAGATGCTCATCTTTGAAGCCTACTTCGATCTCGCTGATACCAATAACTCCTTGGAAAAATCAATCTTATAATCCTTTAATGATAGCACGTCACAAATCGTTCGTCAATAATAACTTGAGGGGCTTTATTGAAAAAAACCATCCTATATTAAAACCTAATTTCGTGCAACCATAGCTAAGTCAAATGGAACTAAACCCCATTTTAAAATCCTAGCCTAATAGATGGTGGATACCAAAGCCAATTCATATTATGAGAACCATAATTAGTATAATTCTAATTGTGAGGAGACAAATTACATTCATGGCAAAGGACGGCAATGAAATCCGCATTTCTATCGCCAGAGTCCATGACGGGTAGAACCTAAGAGCGAACTTACTTAATTGTGTACAACAACAAATAGTTTATTGGGTAAACTTCAAAAAACTTCAAAAACATTACCGGAGGTATCGACTTTTTGCAAAAACACCTCTAAAGTTTTATTTTTTTGCAAAACCCTTAAAGTTTCGAGGGATTAGCAAAAACATACTTTTCCATCCGCTAACCGTTAACTGATGACGTGACTTGGAAATAAAATGGTAAAATTTCAAAAACATAAGGGGCAAAATGGTCCAATCAGCCCTAAATATCTACCCAACCCTGTTTTGTTCCCCTGCCACCAACTCCACCGCCGGCGAACCGCCAGCACCGGGATCTCGCCTGGAATTTTTGGATCTCACCGGAAATTCCCTCATTCGACCGGGAAAACAAGATCTGGAAGGAAAAGCAACGAAACCCCTTTTACCGGCGAAACTCCTTTGAAATTCGACGGGATTCGACCGGCAAAACGACCGGAAAACAATTTTTCAGGCTAAAACCCTTTTCCCGACGAAACTCCTTCGAATCGGCATTTGGTCCACCTTTTCTCTCTCTTCTCGTCGTCGGAGCCACCAGGAAATGCCTTATCTGAGACAAAACGGCGCCGGAAAAACGAGACCTGCAATTGTCGAGGAAGGAGAAGCCGCGTCGTCGAGTTTGAGATTCGAGCTTCGATTCTCGTCGTCGAGTTTAGATCTCAGGCTGCTTTTTTCCAGATCTTGTTCTTGTTTCAGATCTCGCCCTGCTTTTTTCCAGATCTTGGTGTCAATGCATATGTCTATCTATGTTGCATAAGTGACTGGCTATTTCAGTTCATCAAATTGTGTGCAAAGTAACAGTTGAATATATAGAATGTAACCTGAACTGGTTGATACTAATATGATATGTTATAACGCCCTGTAGAAAGAAATGAGTTAGTGCATATATCGCTATTTAATGGTAGGTTAAACAATGAATAATATTCTAGCAAGAGAATAAGTTTGGCAGCTTTGTTTCATGTATGAATTTTCTGGTTTTCTTTTCAATTTCACTTAACGAGCACAAATTTTTTAGTAGGTTAGAAGAAATGAACAATTCTATTAGATCTTGGATGTATAAAAGACTTGATGCTCGTGGACATTTGGAACCAATGTTTGCTAAGGGGGTGCGATTGTTCATTGATTTTGCATGTACTAAACCTGCATTCATGGATGGCAAGAAAATTAGATGTCCATGCGCAAAGTGCAAGAATTGGAAATTTGACGAAGTTGAAGTAGTGATGTATCACTTGTGCAAGTTTGGTTTTGTGGCCAATTATTTTCAATGGGATCTACACGGTGAAGAATCAAGCGGTGGAAGTTCATCACAACATGAAATTATTTACAATGATCGACAAGAAGCCCATGTTTCTTATCAACAAATGGTAATAGATGCAGCTGGTCCAAGTTTTGAACCGATTCACATGGATGAAGGATTTGACGAAGAGCCAAATGCTGTTGATAAGAGATTCTTCGACCTATTACGGGCAGCTGATAAGGAATTATTCCCCGGCTGTGACAAGGTTTCACAATTATCTATCATTGCTCGAATGGTGACCCTAAAAGCTGAAAATCATACATCCGAGCGGCTGTACAACGGTTATTGTGACATTATTAATGATCTCATACCAAAAGAAAATCAGATGGTTCACAATTTCTATGAAACAAAAAAGGTGATAAGTGGTCTTGGACTAGCGATGGAGAAGATTGATTATTGCAAGTCAGGATGCATGTTGTATTGGAAAGAGGACGACTCATTACTCCAATGCAAATTTTGTTCTTTGTCGAGGTACAAAAAAGGTTCAAATTTCGTCAAAAAGGAGGAACATTCCTTACAAGCAGATGTTCTACTTTCCTTTAATACCTCGCCTAAGGAGACTTTATGCTTCTGAAAAGACAGCCAATGCTATGAGATGGCACATTTCAAAGCATTCACATAATGACGGGGTTATGTGCTACCCATCCGATTCCAAGGCTTAGAAGAATTTTGATGAAATTCACCCATCATTCACAGCTGAAAGTCAAAATGTGCGCTTGGGTTTGTGCACTGATGGATTTTCAGCCGTTTGGGCAATTTGGGAAAAATTATTCATGATGGCCTGTGTTAATTAAACCTTACAATTTGCCTCCTAACATGTGTATGAAACAACCTTACATGTTTCTGATTATTTTGGTTCCTGGACCGAAGCATCCTAAGCATAAGCTAGATGTTTTTCTGCAGCCTGTAAGTGATGAGTTAAAACTACTCTAGGAGGAAGGTATTGAGTGTTATGATGTTTCACTAAAGCAGAATTTTCGATTAAAAGCTGCTTTGATGTGGACAATTAGTGATTTTCCAGCATATGCGATGTTAAGTGGCTACAGCACAGTCGGGAAGACAGCATGCCCGTATTGCATGGAAAATTCGCAAGCTTTTTGTCTTCCTAATGGCAGAAAGGTGTCGTGGTTCGACAATCATAGGAAGTTTCTACCCTTGGATCATGAATATCGACGCAATCACAATAAGTTTAGGAAGAACCATTCAAAGTCAACACCTCCACCACTTATTAAAATGAGATTAGAAATTTTGTAAGAGATTGAGGAGTTGGGCTTGAGAGAAGTTACAGCTTTTGGTTTCAGTGAAGCTAATAGGGAAATTTGTAAAATTTGCGGTTGGAGAAAAAAAAGCATCTTTTGGAACTTACCATATTGGAAGACAAATTTGATACGCCATAATCTTGATGTGATGCATATAGAGAAGAATGTGTTTGAGAATCTATTCAACACAATAATGAATATTGAGGGAAAAACTAAGGATAATTCTAAGGCGAGGGAGGATATGAAACTATTTTGCTATCGTAAAGAGTTAGAACGGAGTCCCACAACCAATAAATATCCAAAGGCATGCTACACGTTGGATAAGTCCCAAAAGCCAGTACTTTGTGAATGGATGAAAGGTGTCAAATTTTCCAGATGGATATGCTTCAAACTTGAGTAGATGTGTTGATCTAAACAAATTCAGAATGTATGGGATGAAACGTCATGACTGCCACATTTTTATGCAACGATTAATTCCCATTGCATTTCGTGAGTTCTTGCCCATGAAAGTTTGGGAAGCGATAACTAAGTTGAGCATCTTCTTCAAAAGTCTAACCACCAACATAATCAAATGTGAAGACATGGAAAAACTAGAATCAGAAATACCGGTTATTCTATGCAAATTGGAGACTATATTTGTTCCCGGGTTCTTTGACTCAATGGAGCATTTGCCAATTCATTTGCCATATGAAGCAAAGACTGATGATCCTGTACAATTTCGGTGGATGTACCCATTTGAAATATACTGTTTTGATACCCTTTTCACTTGATTAATAATACGCATTAGTTTTTTATTTATGTCATCGACTTAAGATTGATTAGACACTAAATTATAGTTTTCAAATGCTTTTTAATGTAGATCACTTCATGACCTAAAATTCAATGTGAGAAATAAGGCTCGAGTGGAAGGTTATATATGAAATGCATATTTAGTTCGTGAAGCATCTAATTTTTGTTCACATTATGTTGAGTCACATGTGTATACAGGAGAAAGACAAGTCCTGCGAAATGATGAGGTGGTGGGGAAGATGAGATAATTGAGGGAAATTTGGCTATTTTTACATATCCTGGCCGTTCTTTTAGAAAAGCCAAGATTAGAAGATTAACTGATGAAGAATATGAGGCTGCTCACTCATATATATTTCTAAATTGTGAAGAAGTGCAACACTATATCTAGTAAGTTTGTTTAGCAATTCTGCCATTAAGTAATGTTATAAGGACAAAACTGCAATTTGTTTGTGCTATTTTGTTGGAATGAGGCTTGTTTGTGCTAGGATAAACATATATTGGCATTGTGCTGTTTTGTTGATGTGTGTTTTTAAGAATATATGAGGACTGGCTGAAGGAAATGAGTCCTGGGATTACTGAATCAACAATTGCTAATCATTTTGAAAAGAATTTTCCATCATGGTTTGAGACATATGTATGTCCACTATTAACTTTACTCATAGTACTTTACATTGTGTTGGATATTTTGCATAAAATGTAAAAATTAGTCATGACATTAGTTATTTATCTCTTTCATTTAGGTTCGGGAGCATGAGGTTGAAAACAAATGTGTGTCTGATCTCTCAAAAGGACCTATACGCAGTGTGAAGTCTTATCCAACCTACTTTGTGAATGGATATAAATTCCATTCAGAAGAGTATGGTGCAAACAAGACAACAATGAATAGTGGTGTATGTATATCTAGTGTTTATGGTGATTATTTTGGCAAACTTGTTGAAGTTTTGGAGTTAGAGTATCCTGCCTTGCCAATTAAACGAACAGTGCTATTCAAATGTGATTGGTATGACCCAACACCGAACGTGGGGACAAAAGTTCATCCACGCTACAATTTGGTTGACATAAATCAGAGGCGAAGGTATAAAAAGTTTGAGCCTTTTGTGTTGGCAATGCAAGCTACACAGGTATGCTTCATTCCGTACCCTAGTTGTCGAAAGGATAAATCTGATTGGCTAGCTGTATGCAAAGTGAAACCTCGAGGATGGAGAGAAACAGCGTCAAAAGATGATGCTTTTCAACTGGATGAAGCTGAAACTGTTGACGTTGATGAAACCAGTGTTGTGGGAGAAATTTGTCTCAGTGATAATAATAATGTGATGGATGACTCGATTATAGTAGGAGAAGAAGAACAACAAACAGAAGAACCTGAACTTGCGTCAGAATATGAAGAAGAATCAGAAGATGAAGAAGAATTAGAAGATGCAGAAGAATCAGAAGATGAAGAAGATTCAGAAGATGAGGATGATTATGTAGATGGTTCAGATTAGGATATCATATATTTTGCTGTTGTTATCTATATTTTGTGGTGTGTGCCAACGTATTTAGTTTTATATTTGCAAAACTCAGGTTATTTGTTGTTGGTAAAATCCATTATTTTACTGGTGGATTTTATGTATTCTGATCAGTTAATTTTACATTATGCTGTTAGTTATAAATTTGAAAAACACTATTTGCATATTTTACTTATGTCTATTTGCTTTTATCTTTACTAATTGTGTCTATTTTCCAGCCTTATGACTATTCAACCAAGGTCTCGGGATCTTCCTCTGAAATCAAGAAATAAACAAGTTAGGAGTGAGCAGCGAAAACAGATCAACCCGCCTCGTCCTATACCCAAAGCTCGAATTGGAGGTCAAAGAGCAGCAAGAACACCATCTAAACCACATGCTCAAATAACCACACTAGGTTTGGGTATCATTTTATTTTCAATCTGAAAATGTCATTCTGTTTCCGTGGTTTTTCTTCTTATGATTTAGTATGGATTGGATCTCCTTTTGCAGCTCCCGCTGAAGTTCCTAACAATGCTGCAAATGCCACTGAAGTTACTCAGAATGATGCAAATGCCACTGAACATAGTAACTCAGAGCAAATATTGCCACCGCCGCCGCCGGTGTTACTGAAGCGACCACGTAAGGTGCCTCCTGTTGGACCTAATGGACGGTATTTGCTTACTTTAATTGGTGGAAACACGTAAGTATAACAAATTGTATACGACTATACTACTAATTTTTTTTGTAAAAGTTTGATACTCATTAATAGTTGGATACTTTTTTGTTCTCAGCTTTCAATTTTCTGAACTTGTGTCCACAAGAATCTTTCAAATTTTTAAGGAACGGTCATTTCAATCGGGCTCTAGCTGGAAGAATATGAGTATTGACGAAACAGATTTTTATTTTAATGAACTGAAGGTATACAAGTAGTTCCATAACGCACATAATTGTATATTTGTGCTTGAGATTTTATTGATTCATTATTTGTATGTATTCACTAAAAATTACAGAAAAGCTTCGAGTGGGATGCATCAGTAGAGGTCCAAATAAAAACTGCATGGGAAAAGTTAGCTAGAAAAAGGTACTCGGAATATTTGTGTCGAATGAGGAGGGCATGGAAGAGGGATCCGACTGTTCCTTACGAGATATGGAATAAATGGTGTGAAACCTGGTCCTCACCAGCAGCTGTAGCTAAATCGGATCAGTCGCGTGTGAATAGAAAAGGTGGTAATCCCAATGGACCAGCCAAACCTACACATACTGGTGGATCTGTTTCTGCTAGGACAAGTGCACAACGACTGGTAATTTCAATATTTCTTCTGTTTTACAAGCTGGCTGAGTTTGAAAATGATTAGGTTACATAATATATGGTTCAAATTCATGTACAGGAAGAGCAATTAAAACGCCCTCCAACCTTAGCTGAGGTGTTCCGCTATCTGCATACAAAGAACCGTGATGGAAAAACTTTTATTGATGACAAATCGAGGCTGACTGATGTATGGTTATCAAACTCATTCAAAATTTCAGTTTATTAGTTTTGAGAACTTGTTTTTGTTGAGCTATTCGATCTGTTTGGTGTATGCTTGTCATTAGTTCTTTGATAATTGTTGAAATCAGTACAATTAGTTGCCCTCTTTTGAGAATTGTGATTCCAAGTGGGAAACTGAAGAATTTGAATTTGTTTTCAATTTGAATGCTATCCTGTTGGGCAATAATACGTGTTTCTGCAGGTCTATTGTATTTTTATTGGTTGCTAAGTACTTTGACGATGTCATTAGTTGCCCTGTTTTGAGAACTGCTGCTATTGGTCACCATTGTATCCTTAATTATAAAAAGTTCAATGCAACTTCTTATAATATAGTCTAGATATGGAACTTTGTGCATTCCTCGCCCAGAATTTTTGGTTTTCTTGTTGGGAATGTAATTATAGTTTATGAAACAAAGAGAAAAAATTTGGAAAAGTTTTGGTCTATAGATTAGTTTAAGAAAGAGGAAATGAGAAAAAATTTAAGAAAGATGAATCATAGTACTCAGCAATTTCCTAGTTCCTTCTTTTGTTATGCACCCTTAACATTTGCTTCAGTTGGTTCATTTTTGCTTGGTTCATTTTTGCAGAGGCACTATCTTGCTTAGTACAGGCAGTTGGTTCATTATTACTGCTTCTATTCCATGTCATTTGTACATGGTTTATCTATCTTGTACAATTTTAGGTTTTTATGCAGGTTTTTCTATTGCTATCTATTGTGTACAGTTTTAGGTTTTAAGTTGTATTCAGTTTTAAGTTGTATTCTGCTGACCTGTTATTTTTTTACAGGAGAATATAACATGCCTTCGTGAAGAGTTTGGTTTGGATGAGGTAGATGGAGACGAAATTTACTTGGAAGCAGTTGGGGGTAAAGACAAAAAAAGAAGAATATATGGCATTGGGTCATTGGCTGCACAAGTGTCATTAAATCATGGAGGGAATCCTAGTTCTCAGAATCAAACCAATTCTGTCAATGCTTCACTACAACCGCGACTTGATGAACTTAAGGAAGAACTTGCTAGAGAAAGAGAAGAAAGAAAACAGTTGTCAATCCGCTTGGAAGAGGCACTGAATTCTGGTATTATCCCAACACATACTACTACAACTTCTCAAGAGTAGCTATTATGTGTTTTGCATGCTCAGATTTTATGTGAACAAAATAGGTCTTTTGGGCAGATTTTAGTCATTTTGATCTACAATAACAGTTGGTCTTTTTGGGGATTGACTTTTTGGATAGATACTAGTTCTTTTGAACTGAAATTAGTGTCAACTAATTATAGATGGGCAATTATACTTCCCATTGGTATTTGATACATGGATCATGCCTTTTTGGAATATTAATGTATACAAACTATTGTATCACATATAAATATTTATATTTTGTTAAAGATTGTGTAATTTTATGTGTGGATGAAGGGTGATTTACAATTGAAATTTAATTTGTAATTGAGATTCGCAAAATTGCAATGGATTTTGCAATTGTAATGTGCTTGGAAATATGCAACGAAAATTACAAGGGAAAAACAGGTTGCAAACATCATTTAAATGACTGCAGTGTGCTTGCAAATATGCAACGGAATTCGCAACAATACAGTGGTTGGAAACCTGCAATGGAAATTGCAACAGAAAAATAGTTGCAAACAGCAAGTAAGCAAGTGTAACGTGCTTGCAAATATGCAACGGATTTTGCAAGCGCAAAGTACTTGCAAAAGGTGCAACGGCTATTGCAAGGGACAAATAGTTGCAACCGGCAAGCAAACATCCAAGGGATATGTGCTTCCAACATTGCAACGGACTTTGCAAGCAAACGTGTTTCCGTCGCAATAATTCAACGGAATGCAAAAACTTGTAATTTCATCTGCAACGAGTGAAATTGCAACGGATGCTATTCCGTTGCAAAACGCTCTTAGCAACGAAATTACCGTTGCAAAATCCGTTGCTAAGGACTGATTTTCTGGTAGTGATTATCCATAACATATTGCTACAGCTTGACTTGTACATTTTTTTTTTTCCATTAATTAAACTTTTTATCCCATTATCTATGTGGGTTGAAGCCGTAGTTGTTGTCAGGAATAATATAAATACTAAGATTAAGCCTTACTTACCAGATTAAACTTTTGGATAAAACAGTTTCATGACAGTTGTTAACAAACTGAGTGATTTGCTGACAATTTGAGATCAACTCGATCAAAATTCGATTTATCAAGACGAGTCAAGAAAAGCTTGACAAGTTTTGAGCTAGGCGATTGAACTCGATCACTTTTATATATGAACTGAACCGAGCATAGATAAGTTTAACCTCATTTCAGCTCATTAAAATTTTAATTGATCACAAAACCTGTCTAATCGAAAAGCAATTTTCATCTAAAGGCCAACAACTTCATACAAATATTATTGCTTTTGACATGATTTAATATTTTGACTAAACTCTCAAGACTCCATAAATTAAGAGCTAAACAGACCCTTTTTTAACAAAAATTGCAAATTACCCATTAAACTCTTGCATAAATGTAACCATATAAATGATATAATTAATTTCAAGGGACCCTTATAAAAATATGGAGAATGTTGTACATTTCTCACAAAAGAGGAGAAAAAAAACAAATATGAACTGAGAATGTTGTCACTTTTCAAATAGTTTCTCAGAAATTGGAAAATAAAAACAGACCCACAGTTTTTGTTGGTCCAAAATGTTAGATTTCTCAAGTAAATATTTAATAAACTAAAACCAAATCAACAAGAATAATTTTACAGAAAGGAAGGTTCAGTCCCACTTTTTTTCATCACTATATAAACTGTCATAACGACCTTTCACTCCACTTTCTCACCACCCAAGCACTCATTTTCTCGGCCAATTCAACTTTCCTGGAAAAATAACATGATGAAGAAAAACAAGAACACCTCACTTGTGTTCTTCATGTTCATTATCGTGTCGGGTTTCACAATGTTTGCTCTAATTTCTGTTGAAGCAAGAAAGCATCACCACAGCAAGAAAAACAACTCCAGCAAGCACAAAATCAAAGATAAGAACCATAAAAGTTGTCCTAACCCGGGCCCTGCTCCTGCTCCGGCACAATCGAGTAATGTTTTCAATGTTTTTTTGTTCGGTGCTAAGGGTGATGGCGTTTCTGATGATTCCGAGGTATAATTTTGTTTACCAAAATATATATTCTTTTGTAGTTTCGGACTAGATTTATGTAGAAATTCTATGACCATGACATTATTAGTGCCTCAGAGGCAATTGTGCTGATGTGACACGGTCATAGTTGCTTTTCAATAGTGATTTGGTTCGGAATTACATTAGAATTTGTAATTTATTATCATAGTAGACCTTCATATATAGTTGGAAATAACATTAGAATGTTTTCACGACATGGTGTTAGAGTTGCTTAATCCTATAAGTGACAGTCGAGTGAATATATATATATATATATATATTGCACTCGTGTTTAAGGAAATATCTGGAATAATATTATTTAGTGGACTACACATATATGCTTTACACTTTTAGGTTAAATGATTCATTTTTATAAAAAAAATTCACGCGTATTGAAATACGTAGCTGCTGACAATCTAATCTAATAGGTAACGCTCTTATTAATTTACAGAGTAGTTGATACTTGTAAACTCTGAAATCATGTCAAGAAACCATTTAACCCGAACAAAATATTCCATGTACTAGGCTCTAATGGATGCATGGAAAGCAGCATGCAAAGTATCAAGGGCAACTATCAAAATTCCAGCAAAACACAAATTCCTTATAAAGCCCGTAACTCTTCAAGGTCCTTGCATGCCTCACCTTGTTCTTCAGGTATACTTACCTGACCTTTTTTTGCCCTAATTTTACCGTTACACATAAATAATTCTACTGCTGCTTCAAGGCTCTAATTCCCGACATTTTAGTTAATTAGTTTTATTGCCATATAATGAAATGGATATTATTTTTAATTAATTACAGATAGATGGAACAATGGTTGCCCCTCCAGAAGTAAATTCATGGCCAAAATCCAGCCTGTTTCAATGGTTCAATTTTAAATGGGTCCATGATTTTTCTATTCAAGGCTCTGGCACTGTTAATGGTCAAGGTTTTGCCTGGTGGTCTCCCTCTAATCTTTATTTCATTCAGGTTTGATAATTTTAATAATTTTTCTAGTTGATTTATTGTACAATTAGTTGACTGACTGACCCTTTAAAAAAATATATGCTTTTTTTGCAGAAGAAATCCAAAAATATTCCTGATATGAAACCAACGGTAAGATTTTGTGTCTCTAAATATGGTAATATTATTATGAGTAATTTTGACTAGATTATCGTTTTTTTACAGGCATTGAGATTCTATGATTGCTACAATGTTACAATTCGTGACATTGAAATTATAAATAGTCCATTATGTCATTTAAAATTCGACAATTCAAAGGGAGTCAAGGTTGATAATATCACAATTTCTTCACCTGGAGATAGCCCAAATACTGATGGAATTCACTTGCAAAATACACAAGATGTTGAAATTGGACATTCCAATATTGGCACTGGTAAGTAACTAGTTAATGGCCATACTTTATTATCATTTCTAAATATTTTTTATAGACACATTTTTTTTGTCAATTATAATGAAAACAACTCTTGAACTTTAGTTGCCGAATTGAACTTTTGGGTTAGTTGATTCATACTGTATCAAAAATCCTACACCACCGTATCTATAGTTGTAATTTATTGGTATGAGGTCCATACTATATACTTGTCAAGCTAGATATATTTTGGAGTATGCAGTTATGTTCTTTTAAACAGAATGGAATTTTGTACGTGGTTGTGATTATATGAAACTGAATTGAACAAAATCGAAGTAATATTTTCGATGTTATTAGATTACAGATTGAATGAAATAAACCTGAACTAAACTAAATTCAGTGTTGATTTTAGCAGCCCAAAATTGAATGAATCTAAACTATAACAATCTAGACATGATTATAGGTAATTAGAAAAAATAGCTCAAATCTTATGGTGCTCATAGAGGGAGGATATAGTGCACAGCATGTTAGGAAAAAAAATACAGAAAAAAAATCTGTTTTCTGCCACCCATAAATGGATATATAATATAATGTATCGAGGTCAAGCTAGGTTAATAAAAAAAATGATAAAAACCGTACATAACTGTCACTAAACTAACTTTTGAGACAAGCATGAATATAAAGTAGAAATTCAACTAACTTTTTCAGTTGATTATATAATGTTGTGTGGACCTTTTGCTTTTTAATTATTAACATATAGACTAATACATAAAGTATATACTATATTATATTTTACTATAATGTTTGGTTGAAAATTAGAGGTACTATAATATATTGAAATCTCACTTCTTTTTTTTTTTACAGGAGATGACTGTATTTCCATACAAACTGGTTGCTCCAATATCCATATTCATCATATTAACTGTGGCCCAGGTCATGGTATAAGGTAACTTTTCATTATAAAAGATTTTGATGCTTACTTTTAACTTTTAAGTTAATGGAGAAGCAATTATTACATGTGAGGTGTAGCTCGGCCAAAAATAAAATCAAAGTACAATGTAAGAGAAAAATTAACCTCAAATTCATTAAATATATTTGTAGGGAGGGTGTAACTCTTTATCATGACTAAATTCTGATCAGAGATATCACAATTTATA
>CAOJBJ012850169.1:0-10589 GCA_948291685.1 Euphorbia celastroides
AAATTTAAATAGAAATTCAACTTGAAAATCATTCTCTAATATACCTTTTAGCTTCTTTCTCCAATATGATGTGTTACACTAAATGATAGACATTATCTATTTAGATTTTATCATTATTTAAATAATGTTTTAGTGATGAAAGAGATTATTTAATTAATTAGTTATCTCTTCAATATTATTTTATTTTCAAAAATTGCAATCCAAAACCAAATAAGCAATATATTGTGGCAACTTCTTAAACTATATTTTCTAATTAACAAATCATGTTAAAATCATTAATGTGAATGTCTATTTTACATTCCATATAATGTTAGAACCCATAAACTATTATAAATACTCTTATGATTATTTTAGTTATTATTACATTCTAAGAGATTTTTTAAATTTTGATTAATACTTTAGTCTTTTTTTTCCTTTATTTTTATTTGTAAAGTTAATAGTAGGAAAAATAAAATTCAATATTAAGCACCAACAATACAAAAAAGCTGATGAAACCACAATTTTTTTTTTTTCAAATAGAATGCCGGTAACACTTTCTCCTGTACCTTATCAAGCACTACTGAATTTGTCGTTTAATGAGAAACAAAAACCGCTGTAATAGGTATTTCAATACCCTCTAAAAACGTTTTTGTTTTTAAGCAAATGTATATAAGTTTGGAGCTCTACATGGACAACTTATATTATTCATTACCAATGAATAGTTGGTTACATCAATGTTTACCACTAGTTTCGTCTTATATTAATCGAATCATATATAGTATACCTGGATGTTCGAGTTCAAATAGTCCTATTCACCAAGGCGAGGCGAGCCGGAACATAGTTCGCGATTACATATTGAATTAATTTAGTCCACCAACAAAACTAGTTGGACTAAACAACCTCATAAATAGGACTAGTAAGTACCCTTCTATAAATAGAAATTCATACTCTTTGTAGAGTTGTCATAGCTTCTTCATCGTCTTTTTCCTCATGTGATCCAACTTTGTTGCTTACTTCAACTGCTTTTACTTCCTTAAAGTCTGCTAACCCCCCTAGCTCTTCAACTGCCTTCACAACGTTCTTGATTCTTTCAGCAATTTCAATCAACAATGAGGAAAAAGTTACCACAGGAATCACTTCAATGAGAGGGAAAAATGAGTTTTTATTGTTTTCAATTGGATTATTTTGTAAATTAGATAGTGAAATTAACGCATCCTGTAACTCCTCGACTGCATCGCTCATTTCTTCGGACAAAAAACCAATGTTAGAAGGTTTCTCCATTGTCTTGATTGACTTCGATAGCTCTCTGATCACATTAGAGGAATTTGAGCTCACCCTTGTGCAAATGCTGGACAGTCTCTTCTTTATCGATTCCGGCGCCTAAGAAAAACAAATTCCAAGCTTGCATTAGTATTATATCACAAAACTTTCAAGCCAAACCATTAAATATTAAGAAAATTAATCACCTGATTGTCTGCATAAATGCAACTACTTAGTGCCTCAATACAATAAGCACAACTTCGCATTGAAGCGCCGATCTTCTGATATTGTTTCCATGGATGTTTGAAGTTGAAGCAACCATGTGCAGGCTCCCATCTTGCAAAATTCGCCTGTTCATTGGTTCAATTCGCCCATTAAAATTTAATCTCCAAGACCCTTTAAATAAGGGATTTAAATTTTTTTTGACTAAACATTAAAAGCACATACCAAGGAATCTTCGCTTGCTTTTGAACTCAGAACACAGTTGCAACCGATCAAGTTCTTGTCGGGTTTTTCTCCAATGAAATACTCCTCCACACATCCTGAAATACCATAAGAAAATATCGGTCAAAATCTCTTTTGGTCTGGTCTGAAACAACACTAGAATTATCGGTAAAAGAAAAAGGAAATAGATCTTACCATCTAAGGAATTGGCAAGTTTGTCCATGTTGTTGCAAACAAGAGTGTGAAGCTCTCCACCAGCCCAAATAGGGCAAATGAACATGGTTACAGAAATGCACAAAGAAATGCCAATTATCACTGTGAATATTCTTTCATGAGCCAATTCAAACAGTTTCTCAACTCGGTAACCCGAAACTGCTACCAGGCTGAACGTCAGGATAAATATCATTGCACCATAATCGAACTTTTGTTTTATAGTCGGGATAAATCTCGAAAAAGTTGCTGCTGAAGCTGAAAAAAAAAAACATAAATTTGTGTCAATTTAACGAGCTTAAACAACTGCAAGACTTTGTCGATACAGTATTTCTTATAAAAAATTATACCCACCTAAAAGGAAAACCGAAGCTCCGACAATGAAAGGCTCATATTGGTCTCCTGATTTACTAGCTATCCAATGGACGCCAAATGCAAGCATTGCAGCAAGTGAAGTTCCACAAACTCTATTCAAACTCTTGTATATAGTTGCTCCTGCAAATTTTCATAAATTTTTTCTTTAACCAAACTGAAAATTTGATTATACAAAAATGCTTTTTTTTACTATTACAAAGTCTCGAACTTGAGATCACTAAAAAAAATTTAGAAACTAATAAACGACTTACCAACGTTGTTCTCAAAAACAACCACAACGGTCATAATAGCCCACATACCATTGCCTCCAACGCCGTCGTACAATGGCTTCAAGTAGTAAAAAATCGAGACGACCATAAGTGCTAGTCCTACTTTAAGACAATGAAACACTTTTCTTGGATCCTTAACTCCAATTTCCTTTGCATTCTCAAAAAACTTCCATAATTTGAGAAACAAGTCCTTTACACCACTCCAGACTCTAGTTGCTACATTTTGATCCTCTTCGACCACAATCTTTGATGACCCATTTGAAATATTTATCGACCATTCTATTCCATTGCTTGTTTTGGTCTTGTCTTGAGCCATCTAATAGAAAAAACAAATGGGTTGGAGTTGGTTTTAGTGTTAAGTTTTCAGTTCTTCCAATGGTGTAGGAGGTGATGTTTTTTGACTGTTGGCGATTATGATGTATATATAAAGGCTGCGAATTCATTGCACAATTTGAATCAATTTTTTTACTGATATTGAATTACATTACAGATTTTGATTTGTTTTTATTTAAAAACTGAATGGCAAGTGCAAAGTGGAGGCTAATGTTTTTGTGATTGTCTATGTGTTGGTAGGTAAGACGTAACACAGCACTGTGGTACAATATTTGAATACTGCAGATGGTGAATTTCATTTATAATCAAATCCTCTATCATATTTTTTTAATTCTGGTGGAAAAAAATAAAATTAGGTAACTAGGATTTGTGAATTAGGTATTCTTATATTTTTTATTTTCTTTAATTTTGGACTTAATCAGCAACATAAATAATGTCTGAGTATTTTGCAATGACTTTTCTTATATTTATTGGCCTAATATTAATTTTGACCTCCAATTTGTTTAGAAAAACCTTTCCGGTACCCAAACTTTAAAAATGACCCCGTAGGTACTTAAACTTTCAAAAAATAACTGTTTAGATACCTCAACTTTCAAAAAGTGTTACATTTCACTACTACGGTGCCACGTGTCGATATTTGGTGAGTTTGACTTTTCAAAAAAAGTCAACCTTTGACCGTTGACTCGCCAACCAAAAGTTGACACGTGACACTTTGGTAGTAAAATGATTCATTTTTTGAAAGTTGAGGTACCTACGGGGTCATTTTTAAAGTTTGGATACCGGAAAGGTTTTTCTAAACAAGTTGGAGTATCAAATTTAGCATTAAACCTATATTTATTAGTAAGATCTTATTTTTATATTTAGTACGGAATCATCACATTTTCCACTTTGCAAAACGATGAATGGCATTATAAAGCATACGTGTATACATGAAGTAGTACTTCTCACTTAAACAAATGTGATCATTTCAGAAAAAGTAATGAATTAAAGGCTTTTGTTAAACCGTTACTAGTATTTATTAATGCGGTGATATTGTTATAGTTATTTTTTTTTTCCCTCTGAATCAATAGAATTCTAATTGTCTTATAACAATAAGCAAACCCACAACTACTATTTGATGTCAAATATGTAAAAGTGATTTATAAGTTCTTCAGCACTTAGTGAGTCATGGTACGCATGGTTAATATATTATATCAATCGCGTAGATCATTAAGTACGGCAACAAAAAATGAGATTTACTCTTGTCTATAATCCAGCATTGACAATTGAACAACTATTTTTCCCTACTAAACATATCATAAAAAATTTATTTCTTCATTTCAAATAAGAATATTTATTCCACAATACGTATAATATTTCACCTGGTAACATATACTAAACAAATATTCTATTATATTTAATACTTTTTCATTCATTTTTTTTTTCAATTTCACCTAACATCAATTCTGAGAACCAAACGAGCCAAAAGAGACGAGGAAGATTCTGGAAATAAAGTATTGAATTTATAGTATGTGCTACGTACTTCAAGTGTGGCATAATCTGACCTAAAAATAAAGAAGGTCTATGAGTTGGATCACAAAGAACATTAATTTTAATTTTCTGATTTTGAAAGTGGATTTTTCAGCAGCTTCATCTCTAAATCTGTCTCCAACATTCTTAAGATAAGAAGACTACCCCATTCTACTAACATATTGAATATTCCCCCCAAAAGTTGTGACAAATGATGAATGAGAAATGGATTCCAATTGTACATTTTTGTGATCCGATAACGGAGCCATGCATAACAAAACTGAGATTGAATTTCAACGTGCCGGATATCGATTTTATTTCATGACTTTTGCATCTTTCAATAGACAAAAACAGTCAATTTTTCTTCGTTGTAACTGAGAGAAAATATGAGAAAAAAGAAAAAGAATTTCCCATAAATTGTTTTCAATACATATAAACACATAAGAAAAAATGAAAAGTTATCATTTTTCTTGCTTATGGAATAAATATTGACGTGCATTGTAACACCCTTAAAGTTAACTATTCTTCAATTTAGTCCAGTGAACCAAATTAACTCAGAACGATTGATCTAATCATAGGTCGACCGACAGGTCAGGATTAACTGAAATGATTGTATTATCAACTATGTGAAGCAAGTTTGAATGATTTTATGAGAACGAGTTTTGTCAAGCAAAATTAGAAGTGAAAGAGATACGTAACTTTTCTTATATAAATAAATTTACTTGCCAGATATTTTACTTACAAAGCAGAAAACGATTATGATTTTTTATTATTCGGAAATGGAATTTAAATGATCTTGACCTAATTCTGAAGAACAATGTTTTAAACTGTTACAATAACATTATAGTGGAGAGGCCAATATGGATGTGCAAAACTAACGGATATCATTTTTTTGTCCTTTAAGTGGGATCTTACTACATTGATTTTAACAATATTTAAATTCACATCTTTTCTATACAATTAAGAACAATAAAATTGTTTTTATCTTATCAGGTTATTAGGTCATGATTAAGACTTTTTCATGTTCCATATCTTTATATAAACTGGAAAAAACATCAGGAAACCCTTTAATTGATTTCGCGTTTAATTAAGACCATGACTTTTCAATTTGACACATTTAGCTATCAATTATTTATATTTCTATATGTTGAACCATAGATATTTTAAATATACTTTTGGGTATTAAATTTGACAAAGGCGTGTGTATTTTTTCCTTGTCTAGTTTGAAGCTTTTTAATTTTTCTTATAGTAACTAACTAACTAACTATACATGTGTCACAAAAAAAGTGAAGTACTTTTACACAATCGAACATAAACCTTCCAACTTAATTTCTTGATAAGCAGAGACTTGACGTGTAATATTATGGCTCATTGATGATTTGGTGTCTGCAATTGAAAGATGAATGACTCAAACTACAAAATTAGGAATAGTTTAAAAACGTAAGGTATTAGTAAAATTTAAAAAAATGGCATTTGATTATTGAAAGTTTCGTTTACGGTAGAAAAAACTTATAAAATAATGGCTATTTAGAAAGTTGATCTACAACTGAATGGAGAGAGCGCTTATCTTTCTACAATGTCCATAAATGGACTTAATTTGAAAGGCAGACTCAATTATCAAATGCCTAGAAATTACTAATTGATGTAGCTTTGAAATGGTTACCTAACTTAATTAGTACTACCAATTAGTACCAATTGCTTCTAGATTATGACAACTTTACAACATTAATCTCCTTCTGGCATTTGGAGCTCTCACTAATCAATGCTTAAAAGCATGCATTAGGAACCATTAACTTTTGTCTTTTTCTTAATTGCATTAATTAACATAAAAATGACAATAATTAAATGAATATTTTAACAAGACATCCCTCTACAGGGCAGCATATACGCCATGTACTATTGAGTATTTACACAAAACAAACTCAAAAATAATATTTTGATTAGGTCAATTAATTTCAAATTTCCCTTTAATTATCATAAAAAGAGTCACTTATTTGATAGCTACATAAGTTATTACATTCAAGTTAATATCGAGATTATCATCATTTATGGCATATTGTGATTGTGAATTTGTAATTTGTTGCTGCATAATTCAACATATAGTTTTTTTTTTTTTTGACATGTCCAAATTTTTCTTCCTTTTCAGGAATTTGATTCATCGGAACACTAAGAAATCTCAAATTGAATTCCTGTGCCAGGAAAATCAAAAAAGAATCAAGACATCAATTAACATTGATGATGAGACCGAATTGTGATTAGACTAAACTTTCAGACTATAAACAGTCAATGGCAAGAGAAAGTCAAACCTACGACAGCCACAAACTCAAAAACAAAGTGAAACTAAAGTGAACTCATTCTTTTTGTCTATCTCAGTCTTGTACAAAATTATCTAAAACAAATTTCACTTGCCATTTCCTGTAGAACTATCCTCCCTAATTTATTAACTATATTCACAATTCACTTTTCACTTCCACTTCAGACAATCACAAGGTGCTGTAGAAAGTAACGATTTTTTTATGAACTGAAATCCGATTATTGAAGTGTTTCTGCAACGCCAATTGGACAAAGCAATGGAGGTTTCTTAAAACTGTCTAAATGAGGATCCGACCTTTTACTCATTGACTGATTTTCTGTGTCTATCCCAGTTGTTGATGTTAACTGTAGAAGTTGGACAAGAGACCAAAACACTTCTATCCTCGTTATATTCATTTTCGCCTGCAAACAATTCAGACATTACCAATCTATGATCAGCATAAATTGAAAAGTATAGTTATCTATACCTCGACGACAAATCGTGCCCGAATTTTATCTTGTAGAGTTTCCATCTCTCCCTTTAGTATATTCAACCCGAATCCTCTAATGGCATCTGCTATCTCCAGAAAGAATCCCCGGCCCTCACAGATCATCTACAGAAAACACAATTTAGGAACTTTTAGAACTTATAAAGTTGTTATATAATATCCAAATTCTCCACTCTCCCCACCTCTATAAGCATTAGCCCGGGTTGAGTGAGATCTTCAACTATAATAGGACAAACCATTGATTGATCTCCAACTTCTACAGCCCATGTTGCGCCTCTGCTTTTTCTACTTTCTTTCAGAATTTTTCCTTTTGCCTCTCCAATGAGCTGCAAATTTACAACATCACGAATATGAATATATGATAATCGACAATTAGGCAGAAAAATTAACTACAATTTCTGTACCTTTGGCTCATCAACTTGTTTGATTGTGTCAGCATATTTTGTCACACCTTGCAAGAAAAGCATGTACTTGAACGTGCGGTCCAACAAAGCATCAATGCTACACTGCACCATTTACAAATAACCACACAATATCTCAACCCGAAAAAAGATAACAACAAAATTAGCAACAACTAAGTTAGATCTACATTGCATACCTTTGCACCGTCAGGGATTATTTCTTTCAACTCCTTAATTCGATCTTGGATCAGCTGTCGGTCTTTTGGCCTTGGTCTAGTACTTTCTCCAGGCTTGGCTCGTTTTCTGGAGGCCTTTTTTGGCTCCTCGTGTTTCTTCGGTTTTTCTAAAACATTTGTTTTGCTGCCATAGCTATCATCAATCCATGACAAATTGTCTAATCGTCTTCTCTTGGCAATGGAAAAGCGATCATTGATGCTAGAGTTAGTAATGCTACTAGAATAAGTACTACCATTCAGTAGTTCTTCTAGTCCCAACTCTGAGAATAACCCTTTCTTTGATCCATTTATTGAATTAAAATCCAACTTTGATGCACATTCGGATACAGTAGAAGTAACAGCCGAATGACACGGACTAAAATTTTTGTAGCAACCTGAATCTTTCAAAGGCATATATGCATCCGTGATAGAACTTTGCCCCCAATTCATCGGTTTTGCACATTGACTCTCGAAAGAAATACTGGAAGTAGTAGTAGCCACACAACCTGAACTCAAATTTTGGGGCCAATCCAAAGATTTTCGACACTTATCTTCTGTTCCAAAACTGTTGAGCTTGTTTCCAACTTCGTTCAAAGGCGTAACGATAGAACTTTGCTCTGAATTTTCTGGTCCTTCAAAATTTTTGATGCCACCTTCCGAAGTAGAGGCAAACCACTCGAAAACATCAGCGTTGAAGCAATTTGTGTCAAAATCATCAAGCTTAAAACTCTCGATTGACTCCAATGAAGTCAAAACAGAATCTTGATTACTCCAGGTACTAGAACAAGGAATTGCTGAAGCTGGTTTGTCAAAAGAGAATCCAGATTGGTGGAAATCAGCATTCCGATTAAGATAAGTTGAATCCAAACATAAAGATTCAATCTTTCCTTGTTGAAAATGTGATTCGAAACCTGAGGATTGAGCAAAATCAGTTGAAGAGTAAGCTATTTCCATAAACTCACTGCAGCTGCCACCATACATAGGAGTGATATTCTCGTTGCAGAAAGAAGCAAACCATTCATTCAAATCGCAGTTTTCATAGTTCAAAGATGTCAAATCTTCACTCAAACTAATATCTTCCACCTCATTGAACAATATTTTTGTTTGATCTACGAATTCTGCAGACTCCAAAATCTGCAATAGTAAAAGGTATGATGTAAAGGCCCTGCTCTATTTAAAAACTTCAGACAAAGAGCCAATTTAGCCTTTCAAGTTGGTAAAGGTCAAATTAAACTTTTTACAACTTAGTCCACAAACACGTCTTTGGGTGCACAAGTGTTCGAACTCAAGAGCTAAGCTTAAGACAACAGACAACCTTAATTAGTTTGTGCTAAATGATGTATAAAAAGTGGAAAGTGGCAGGCAGGACAGGACAAAGCTTGCTTCAAAAAGATGCTTGACAATGACATAACGGGGGCTTTGTCTCTCGGAGCACTAACCTTTTTGGTGGATCCAAATTGAACTACTCCTCTTGAACCAATTGGAATTACAGCAACTGTCTGAAATTTGATACAGTAAAAAAGACTTTTTTTTACTTAAGGAACAAATGCAGCTGTAAAATTACTGCAAAAAACAAGTTAAGATCAAGAAAGAGTGCTTCAATTGTACCTTTAGTCCAGAGGAAAATTGCCACTGAATCTCTTGATCATCCTGCAAAGGAAATAAATGTTTACATAAGAAATTGAGGGACCAATTTATAAAAGATAGCCTGAAATAGAGGGTTACGGTTGCAATTTGCTTGTTAACATTTAATTTCAGCTCCCCCAAGAAATAAAACATTTTGAACCTAAACTATCCAAAATGTGCATTTTGGTCCTTGACATGCTGATCTATTGATTTGGATCGTTTGGCTCTTGCCTATGACAATTGATCATGAGCATTTGGATTTTCTTTTGCGATACTACATGCCAAATTTAGCCAGGATAATAATGCCTACAACCCTTTTGCACAATTTATAAGCAATCATCTAAAGGGTCAGGACTCGGTACCAGGAATTTATGATGCACATTTTGGTTAGATTAGGCATCAAAATGGTAATTTTCCCCTCTCCTAAATGACTAGAGGAATAAGGTAAAGGAAACAATACTTGAGCCATAGAACTCCATCCTCCGTTGTTAGTATCTGAGAAAATCCACTGGTTTTTTCCAGCTAAAGCAGCTTGCCCAACAATTCTGAAATTTAAAAAGAAAATAGTCATCCTATTTTCCATGAATGGATTTCAGAAGCATAAAGTGAAAATAAATAGTAAATAATTGATTTTTGGCTAAATGCATAAATAGCCCTCTAAACAATCAATTTTTTTTCAACCATCCAGCCAAACTTTTTAAAGTGACAAATAACCAGCTGAACTTTTTTAAATGTTTAACTAGCCACCTCAACTTGTTAAAAATGCAACAAATAACATTTTCATGCTGACGTGGCAAATTTTGAAAAGTCATTTGCCACGTCAGCATTAGAGGTTAGCTGTCTGATTTTTAAAAAGTTGAGATGAGTAGTCGAACATTTATAAAAGTTCAGCTTGTTATTTGTCACCTTAGAAAGTTTGGACGGCTGGTTGACAAAAAAAATGATAGTCTAGAGAGCTATTTATGCATTTAGTATGATTTTTTTTTTTACTTAGACTTACCCTTCGCCCAGCATTTGAACCTGCAACATCATGTTGTTAACTAAAGCTGCCATTTTTTCTTCACAGTAAGTGTCTTCCACAGTCAGCAACCTGATAATATTCCCAAAGAACATAACTTTAAAGTTAGAAAAAAAATATACTCTTATATATGTAAATTTATTATGAAA
>CAOJBJ012850499.1:0-15833 GCA_948291685.1 Euphorbia celastroides
ATCCTAATCTACCCATCAATCATTTGAAAAACTTATTCAACTTGATAAGAATTTTCAGCAATTTTAATACCATGACCTAAATCTCAATCTCAATCCCAACACATGTAATTGAGAAATGCAAATCTGTAATTGTGCAATCAATTCAAGGCAATATGATCAAACTCAACAGTACAGAATACAAATGCAAAGGCCTCCCCTGCCTCGAGAAGAAAAACGAAGGCCAATACTCATCAAAGAACTTACTCCCATTCTTTTACCCTTCCCTCCAGCCAAGAGAACGACTGAAACACTCTTCTCTTTAACAGTGCCAGAGTTCTGAGAATCGACATCACATATTTGTCAAAATCAATCCAAATCAACAAACCAAGAAAGTACAAATCCACTAACATTTTCAATCTTAGATGAACATTTAATGGTGGAAGTAGCAAGTTTGGGCAGTCTTTGTATCCAAGAAACATTAAATCCTGAGAAGAAAAGACAAAAACCCAATATAAATCAACACGCTGTAATCAATAACAACAATTAAGCAAATGACAACGACAAAGGGTTTATTTTACTTGCCCCGCAGGGACTTGGGGTGATAGGAGAAATTGAAAGATTTGGGCGGAATTAGGGTAAGATTAGGAGATGGAAACAGGGAATTGGAAGAGTAGAAAGAAGTTGAGACAGAGGAAAGATTCATGTTCAGTAACTGAGAACCCATCGAAATTCCCCTCCAATTTCCTTGCTCTTTTCTTCAATTGATTGATGAGAGGGAGGTGAAGAACAGACAAAAATTTAGCAGACTGCTAATGGCCAAAAGTAATCTAACCTTATTTCTCATATTATTTCAAAAGCTTATGAATATTCAAACCATTTCTTTAACAGATCAAAGCAAATCAGTCAACATTGTACATCTGAGATCATTGATTAAGAAAAATAAAGCAAAATCAAAATTCTTCTTCGTAGAATATCAGCGTCTTCAAGTCAAATATTGTTGCCTTTGATGTAATTTCTCGTTTTGGCTTAATAATTTCCATTTTCACTTCACTCCACCGTTGAACTTCTACCGCAAAAGAATTTTTTTGTTTTTCATTTTGTCGGTCTGCTGTTAAGTTAATTTTATTAAGTGGAGTAGAAGACTAAAATACCTCAATTTTTTACTTAAGAGTAAAACAGTTAAAATTACATTATAGTGAGAGAGAAAAATGAATGAACCATAGAAGGAACATAGACAGGATCAAGAATATCGGTGACGGTGGTCGGAGCGACATTGTGAACATAGAGGGCATCGGCGTTGTTGCAATCAATGAAGTAGGAGATGGTGTTGTCCGAGTGCTGGATGGCAGAGAAACGGCCGGCGAGGAGATAATAGAAGTAGAAAGTTTGAGAGAGAGAGATTTTCAGGCGGCATATTAACTCCGGTAAAGATGGAGATTTTGGTTAAGAGAAGAGAAGATCCCTTTGCATGTAATCGATGTGAATGAATTTGTGAAGAGAAGACACTGCTTTTACTTCTGTCATTGTGATTTGATTGGGGAAAGAGGGCAGTGGTGGTGAAAGTGAAGGAAGAGGATTGATGGGTGATTAGGGGTGAAGTTAATGAATTGAGTTTTAGGGTGAACATTCGGTTAAAAACGAAATGAATCAAACCGAAATTACTGACTAAAATTATGGTCTATAAAAATAGCAAGCTTCCTAAGCAAGTTTAATAGTAAACTTAAAAATAAAAGCAAAAAATACGACAACTCCTCTCTCCATCGTATTCATGTCAAATCGACTCGCAATTTCAGCTCTCTTTTTGCAGCCCTACATGACTGTCAAGCTTTATTTCCCTCTAAAATGTTTCAATAAGATTGTTGTCCAGCCAAACTGTGATGCTCATAAAAGGTTACAGCCCGAAATAGATCTTTCTACTCTTTTTTTCTCACAAAATTGATTTTTATAACAACAACTAAGCTCAAAATTCACATCCAATGTTCCAGTTATTAACACTAAAGTTCAAGTATGACTTGATTCAATCTAGAGCCTTTTTGAATGGAACTGTTATTGACAAGCACTTAGGGGTGGATATCTCGCACTTCCGCCTGCCTAGAAACAACATCAAGCCTAAATTTATTGAAAGAAAAAAAAAAGGAATACCCACTTCATATAGGGCCAACGACCAACCTCTCATTGATCTCAGCAATCAACACAAGATGGAATACATTTGAAGAAGCAAAACAAATTGAGCAGATCTCATGATTTAATATTTATCACTTCCCAAAGTCCCACATTGATAGTATTATATAGAATATATACTTTATAATCTTGGATGATACCCACTTCCATCGCCGGGTTCAGCAACGAGAACCTGTATCCCAAGTGGGGGCAACAAGGTGATGGAACATGGTCCAGGCCCATCGGGTCGGGCTTGCAGCTGGCGGATCCCTGGCCCGCCCGTTCCAAGCTGAGAGTTGATAAGCGGGATTTGGGCGAAGGCCCGGATCTCTCGGATCCTAGATGGATGGCACTGCGTGAGGCTGGTTTCACAGAGCAGCGACCACCTCCAGCTCTTGGCAGTGGAAGGATCACGGGTCGGAGCCACTCGGGTCCATATTATCCGATGAGCCTTGCCAAGTGGACCATCACTTTTCTTTTTTTTTTTTGAAGAATTTGGGGGAAACGAAGCAATCGATCAATTGTTTTGCATTGTCGATATTAGCAATTTGAATTGCAGCTGTGTATGCATTGAAATGTCTGTTTGATAGGTTAATGCATGTTGATTCTTTAGTTTTCGAGTTGATTGAACTATTGTAGATTTTATTTGCTTGAGTTTAAATTGGTTAAGGGGTAAGAGGATATTTTGCCTGTTATCCTACTGATTGAATCTAGGATCAAGTAATTATCTGATAGTCTACAAGTTTGTTTTCTAGTTGTAAGCAAATAGCATGTATTTTTAGAAGTAACTAGTGAGGCATGCTGTCATATATGAATTCGAATGTTATGTTATCCAAAAACATAGTAGTTTGAACTGTTTTCGTTTTACAGATAACTAACATGGAGATGATTAAGGCATTCAAGGACACAATTAGTCCGATAAGCTTGTGAATTCAACAATTGAAAATGTTGCCAATGATAACAAACTAACTGAGCCTTTAACTGAAGCCGTATGAATCTTTTTTCCCCCATAAAGATCCCTCTTGACTATAGTGATGTTTTAAGTTTTGAAGTTAAACAACATAGAGTAGATTAAATTTTATCAGTTGATCTTGGTTTGTAGTTAGTGAATATGTTGTATGTTTTTGCATCTCTCTGTGGTTATTTTGTATGCTCACTACTCAATACCCACAATGTTTCTATCTTTCCCAAGGTATGATTTGTTTTATTTTTTTTTAAATTGTCTCATAATGGGCTTACATTAATATTCCGAGTGTGGACTCGAACGTACGACCTCTAAGATCATAGATTCAGTTGTTAACCACTAGACTACAACCTTTGCCACTGTATGATTTGTTTTGTAAGATAATGACTATTTAGTCTGATCCTACAACAAGTTTGTACTAAATAAAAATACGATGTACATTCTCCAATGCAGGTTTCAGAATCATGGTTTATGTTGTATCTATTTCTTTTTACCGGGGCATATTTGCACGATTTTTCTGAATTTGTAGCATCAAAAGGAACATTCAAAATGTGGTGGAATGATCAAAGGATTTGGATAATAAGAGGCCTAACATTTTACCTATTTGCTTCCTTGGTGTTTTTTCTCAAAACCTTGGGAGTTTCAACTCAAGGGTTCAATGTCACAAGCAAAAGTAAAAGATATCAACACGGACTTCTCGAATTCGGAGTTTGGTCCCCAATGTTTGTTACACTGTCAATTGCAGCACTGATTAATTTGGTTTCATTCATTTGGGGTTTAGTTCTGTTAGCTTGTGGAGCTAGTGATTTGGAAGGATTAGTGATTCAAATGATGGTTGCAGCATTTGGAACGGTGAACTCGTGGCCAATTTATGAAGCTATGCTTTTTCAGAAAGACAATGGAAAAATGCCAGCTCAAGCCACCATTTTTGCTGTTTTTTTCACATTAGCACTTCATCTTGATTCTTCTTTCTTTTTCTAGCATATGATTCTGCTTTATATTTGCTTAAAATAAATAGTAATGTATGCAGCATTATACTGCAGATATATGATATGCCTGTATTCTCTATATAAAGCAACGTCTTCAATCTTCAAGCTTTCTCACTTCAATGATTTTGAGCTATATTTAACATTGAAGAACATGAATTGTTGAATAAACTTTTTCTTTCATTAGCATCACTGCATTTCATTGTGACGTCACAAAAACAAGAACTAAACATGCACATACATAATTTAGTAGCCTTCGACAGCTCTTTCTATTAATCACTCATCTCCCTCTCAGGATGCACAAAAAGATTGAAATTGACTGACCAATTGCTCTAATACTTCCTGACCCTTACTTTGAAAGTTGAGGATCGAATCACATCATCTTCTGTTTTCAAAGTCGCCTCGAGAGCTTCAATAGACTCGGGTTTAGTAAAATAGGTGAAGAGAAGGTAGATGCCATCCAAGTAAGTATTGGTCTCTCCTGCTTTGTTTTTCTTCTTGATGCTGTAGGCTAGTGGAATTACACCTCTGTTGAATACCTCTACATACATCCCTCCTCCAGCAACCAGCAACTGCAATAAAGGCCGAAAAAAAACATTATAAGAAAAGTAAATCCAGTTAGCAAATGACAACATTTGACTAGAATACAGCTTCTAATCCTATTCAGGTTTTTCTCAATTCGTTCTTGTTTTTCAGTTTTTAGCATTGTATACATTGATTTGCCCTAAGACATGAACTTGAAAGCACAGAAAATCTTTGCATAGAAACACGACTTGGTACACTGAAAAATTGCATACTTGTCTTTACAATGTAATATGACATCCAAAACACTTTAACACATTAAATAATAGCATAATTGGCTACACGCATAAAATGATAGAAAGAAAAACTCAGGTGCATAAAAAAAGTAGCATATTCACCAAACTGAAACAATATGACATCATAACAGTATGCTAATTGAACTAAGACAGACTAGAATTTGACCTTTGGTTGTATCATGGGCTCTTACTTAAGATTTCTTGTATTGCCTACTTAGTTCTGCTAAGACATGGACTAAGAAAAAGAAATCTCAGCAACACTGCAGCGTGACAGAAAATTTCAAACGTGACTCTGAGCTTCAATTGACACTTTATGTACCAACAGTAATTTATAGTTCACCAATGCTAGCTAGCATGTAGAAAATTACTCTCGGTTGCACCTATACTGAAGTAAGCTTTCATTCTCTGCTACTAAAATAAGGCTAAAGTTCCCTCAGAAATACAAGTTTGAGTAAACAGACTTTTCATGATTACAATTCATATAAATCAGCTAAGAACTCAGCTGTCAGTGGATTTAGGATGATAAGCATCACAAGGGGTGCATGAAAACTTAGTCCACAGTGCACAGTGAAATACAGAGCATCAGCAACATAATCAACATCCATCCTTGTCTTTCGACAAGCATACTCACTACTTACATGTGGCACAAATAACTTGTATAGAGTTACAAGGTCAAGGATAATAGGTGGAAATTAACTTTTTGACTTTTAGTACACTATATGCATAATATTACATCTAATTCTTTCTCCACACTCTACATAATACAGCGATATAAAAGATGCAAACATTCACTGAATCCACCATGCAATACATAATTACATACTTAAAGAGCAAACTTGAATATATCCACTGAGGAACAGCTTCATCTAAACATCGACGAAATCTTGAAGTTATTTCAATAAAACTATTCACATTGGTTCTTTCATAGGCCATCAATTGACTGGATTTGAAGCAATGATAGCACCGTATATATAAACAACTCACCCATTGTAACTAACCCCGGCCGGGATTCACACCCTTAATCATCAATCATTACTAACTCACTACTAAGCAAAATCAATTCATAGTCCTTCAAGTTTTCTTCCTAAATTGTATAATTAACTGATAATCATCAGAACTTTCATACTATATTTCAATTCAATCACATAACGGTTATAATTTCAATTTCAATTTCTCTAACAATAACAATAGGCAGAAAACTTTTGAGAAAGTACCTCCTCATACTTCTGGGTAAGAGCCAATCGTTCACTTCAGACATATCAGGCCTCAAACCCGCCATGGTTTCATAGTGTCGGAGCCCCGGCGGGCACTGCGGGCGCTCCTTCTCCTCTACAGGTGTCATCACTGACCCGCCCGGTGTTGGCGGGTCTTCATTCGACCCGAATTCAGTTCCTTCATAGAAAAGAGTTTGAGCTTTCACGCGAAGGCCAGCATGCCTCTTTGGGGGCAGGAGCAAATTTTGAGCAACAATAGGGGAAACGAAAAGACTTGGCGAGAGATTTTGGTGAAGAGTTTATTAGAGTAGAGAGCGAAGGAGATGAAGAAGCAAACGCCATTGATCTTCACATAGAACAGATTGTTCGGGTCACTGAAACGCAAATTACAAATTTTGGATAATGGATAAGGAGAGTGCCTCTACTGCTTAGTTCATTGCAAAGGACTTGTAAGCCTATTTTTCGGAATAAACATTTAATATGTATTTAATTTAACTATGAGTGGGTGTGCATCAAATGATGTATAGGATTTCATTTAGAAAATAGTTGAGTAAAAAATAGTTTTAGAAATTAAATTCAAATTAATATTGCTCGATATATATCAAATCGAATTTCGGTAACGGAACATATAGCCCACGATTGGAATTCAGATTCTTAAAGGAATTTGATTTAAATCAAAAAATTATGGACAAAATTCACAACTTTTCTACCTAAATTGAATTACTTTAGAAACCTCGATTCTAAATAAGAGCAAAATGTTACAATTATATGTAACATTAACCTACTTATGTTTGAGTTTGTAATAATTGGGTCAATATAATTTAATCAATAACTTTTCGGATTAATGAATTTTTTAAAGAAAACATTTGGAAATAAATTTATCTTCATACAATTACATTTGTAATACAAGTAAATTAATGAATAATATAATGTTTCAAAAATGGTGGTAAACAAGGACTAAAACAAAGAATTACGACCTCTTTCTTGCTAGTAGTGGCCCAAAGAGGCCCAATTCAGTTCTAGACCAGTAACCGAAGAAGTTCTTTTCTTGAAGACGAAGCCAAATCGAGCTGAAGGGGCAAGCAAGTAGCAAATACAGGGAGTGAGAAGCCAAGAAGGAGAACGATAAAGAGATAATGGATCCAAAACTAACCGAGGCTTCACAGCTGTTTAAGAGGTTCAAAGCGGCCTGTGTGAGAGGAGATGTAGATACTTGCAGCGATCAGCTCTCTACGCCTAAGGTAATTGAGGAACAGTGATTATCATCGTCTCCAAACCCTAATTTGATTTTAGTTCCACTGTTTTTGAGCTTTATTTGTGAGGGATTCGATGTAGTATATGTGAAACTGTGATCGTCTCTTGGAAACTCTAGTGCAATTCATGTTTTTAGTCCGTAGATTTTCGAAATTGTTTTGATGCGGCTAAGTCAGTTCAATGTTGGTTGATTTGTTGCAGGTGATGTTGACAGGGTTTAAAAGCTTGCCGCCGTTGTTTGAAGATACACCTAATGCTGTTCAGGAATTTACACTCGCGAGTAATGTTCTTCACTTTTGGCTTTTTCATCTGATCGGATGAATTATTAATTTGCGATACAGTTAGATTATGCATTTATGGGATTTGCAGCTGTGGAATACTGTGAATGATCTATCATTAAGTACATTTTGGGGGATTGAGCAATACAGAGATGAACAAGAATTGATTAAATTTTGAGTTTTACTTCTTATTCAGTTCAGTTGCCAATTCCCCAAAATGATAACTATGTCAACTTATACTATATGCATGTGTTAATGGAAGATTAGTGAAATATAATGTTACCATGTAGTTTTAGAATTGCAAGTGCAAGAATCTGCAAGAATGTACAAGTTTGAAAAATATGAGCTTTGTTGGTGTTGTTCTAGGCCTATTATGTTCCCTCCTCTTTGGTTTCTGCTTTCTGTCCACGACCAAGGCACCATCCTTATTTTGAACTTGTAATCTCTCAGGGGATATATATGAGCATGCTGTTCTTCTGAGTGTGAAGATTGGGGATCTGGATGCTTTTGAAAGGGACTTCTTTCAGTTGAAACCATATCATACAGATGCTCGGTAACTTATTCTCAACTTCCTTGAGATATTCTTTACGAGTCTCACTTGGAATAAGGTCTTATAATGCACGCATCTAGCTTTACATTACTTGACACTTCAGTTTCATGTTTGATAATCCATCAAATTATCATTACAATCTAGTAGATATGTAAGGTTGCAGAGAAATGATTCTGTACTTCTTATGTCTTTCTGCTACATGACATCATAATTCATCAAGCAAGGGATTTTTTTGCCGATGATCTCATAAAGTAGATTTGTAAAGTTAATGATGTTTTTACGATTTCAGTTCTTTCGAACAAGCTTGAATTATGATGTTATCCTTTACCCCCTTCTTTAGTGGTCCTAGCTAGACCGCAAAGGTGCATGGTTTCTGTTGAGAAAGTGAACTGTCAGTCTGTCAATGTGGTTTGCTGGATTCTACCAAAGAATGGTCCCCTCATCTGTCATTTTAGTTAGATTGGTATGCACAAATGTCATCACCAAGTCTCTCTTGGTGGAACTAGTTTTAATATGGCTGAGTTTTCATAGAATGCCACCAGCGGTATGTAACTGTCAAACACGAAGGGCAGTTCTATATGTGCTACCTCTTTTCATGATGAAGTTTTGTAGTTCATCAAGCTTATTATTTTTGCGCAATCTAGTTCCATCATGAACCATAGTTCACAAAATGCATGTCATATTGTGCCTTTCAACTGGAAACTCTGTCAGCCACATACATCTGTGGTTTTCCGTTTACTTAAGAAAATTTTTCTTCTTCTGTAGCTGTCTTCTTTATTCCCATCTACTATTTCGAAAATGAATAAAGTGTGATTATATGTTAGACATTGATTTGTTCTATGGGTCTTTTGTTGAGTAGACTCCACCGTGTTGTTACGTTTAGAGAATGTCAATGTTCTACGTTCATGACTTCTCTTCAATCTTATGATGAAACAGAGAAATACTTCCCCCATCTTCTCAAGAGCAAGTGATCTTAGGTCTGAACCTCTTGAGACTGCTGGTGCAGAACCGGATTGCTGAATTCCACACCGAGCTGGAACTGCTCCCACGAGATGCCTTGGAAAGTCCATGCATTAAGGATGCTGTGGAGTTGGAGCAAATCTTTCATGGAAGGAGCTTACAACCGTGTGTTGAGTGCTAGACAAAATGTGCCCCATAAGGCTTATGATTATTTCATGGATCTTCTGGCCAAGACAGTCAGGTAAATGCTTCACATTATTGTTTCGAGAGAAATGTGAGTTAGATTTTGACGTGTCAGCTTTGATATTATTTTGCATTGCATTATAATGACTTGTTGATTTCGTGTTTTGCAGGGATGAAATTGCAGGATGCAGCGAGAAAGCATACGATTTTCTTTCGATAAGCGATGCCCGCCAAATGTTGCTCTACAATTCGGATAATGAACTTCTGGAGTACATCAAGGAGGTATAATATTGCTGGATGATTTGTCTATGAAAAAATGAGTTTATTGCTTTAAATATCAAATGATGTGACACATATCGTTGGAGAAAATGCAGGAACACCCAGAATGGGAGATAAAGAATGGTAAAGTGATGTTCCAGAAGGCCAAAGAGTCAGCGCCTTGCAAGGAGATTCCATCTCTGCAACTCATCAACCAGACGCTTAGTTATGCCCGAGAGTTGGAACGAATTGTGTAGACAACTCAAAGATTTTCCCTTCAAGTTCGAGGATGAACTGCTTTTGAAAATTCAATGTCAAGTTATAGCTATGAAGGTATTTAAACATTGTTGTTTGACAGTAAACAATTTTGTTGTTTTACGTGTCAAAAGTTTTGTGTGTCCATGCGTCAATTTGCCCAAAATTACTTCATGTGTTGTAATTTTGGGAATATAAATATATTTTTTGATTATGAGTCTAAAAGTTTCCAAATCATAAATGAATGATGTGTGTGAAAGTATAAATTGATAGGTTGGTTTCCTTTAGAAGAGGGTCCGTGCCGTAGTCATTTGGGCTCATGAACTAGTCTCTATTGAAAGTAATAGCACACCAACAAGCTACAAAGAAGCATCGCAATCTGTCTCCACTAATTCTGTTGATTTTGACTCCCATAATGGAGTTAAACTATTGTTAATTTGTTGCCTGCTATTATTCAACTTATAAGTTCATGCCCAAAATGCAAGCACGTTGCATACTTGTAAGCTATCTAGTTTCTCTTGGAATATAGAATAAGAGATTGTTTGGCATTATTATTAGAATTGTTGTCACTAAAAGTTTGGTATCACAAACTTTTCATATAACATCATTTTTTTTATTTGGTAGTGCATTTTCATCATTTATATCAAAAGTTGAGAATTGTCAAAACAGCTTTGTCAAATTCATAATCTGTTGCTTTTAGGGAAAACTTCAAAATGGAGCTTTCAGATAAAGCAGCTTGGTAAAGCAATCCCAAACAGGCCCCAAGTCCACTTGTCGCTTTGATTAACTTCAAATTTTAAGTTTGTTATGATATATGTGTGTCAAACACACAAGAAAAAGAACCGTAAAATTTGTATTTTTTTTACATCTCATTCAAATGATTAGAAATATACTTTTTAAGAGATTGAGTTTTGAACGCAGGATTTGTCTTCTTTATTGTATAAATTTAGTTATAACATTTCTAAATTTGTCAAATTCATAATCTGTTGCTTTTAGGAAAAATTTCAAAATTAAGCTTTCAGAGAAGGAGCTTAGTAAAGCAATCCTAGACAGGCCCCAAGTCCACTTGTCACTTTGATTAACTTCAAATTTTAAGTTTGTTATGATATATGTATGTCAAATACACAAGAAAAAGAACCGTAAAATTTTGTATTTTTTTTACATTCCATTCAAATGATTAGAAATACACTTTTTAAGAGATTGAGTTTTGAACGTAGGATTTGGCTTCTCTATTCTATAAATTTAGTTACAACAGTTCTACTATACGGTTTATGTTATTAACATTTGACATAAAATTTTGACAAATAGTCCGTCACATTTAGAATTTAAACTATTTATTTTGTTCTCTTGCAATCGTATTAAACAGAAAAAAGAAGTATTCTAAACTTAACAATGTTACGTGTAAGATGAGTTGATATTTGTCCTGCTAGTCGGTGTGTACAAGTGTAACTACAATCTAGAGCTAGATATTGCAAACTGAAAGCTAAAGGAACTAGTAGTGAAATTGACAAAGAAATATGAGCTTTGCACTATTTTAATTTTTCTTCAAGCAAAATGCAAAATAATAACGTGGCAGTTGAGATATGCTGTCAAAAGAAGTGGGAATTTTCTCAAATGACAAACAATGAGAGTACAGGAAATTAAAAGCAGCTATGTCCTTTTTTCCAAATGATGATTTAATCAATTGCCAATAAAGAAAACAAAAATAAAAAGCATATTTGTTGTTACTATTTATATCCTTCTCAAATTAAATTGGTAATTAATAGGCCAACTGTTTATTAATAAAAAATTTGAGGACCTTAAAAAAAATAGCTTAAAAAACCCCTTGTTTTAACCCCATGTCCACAAACTCTGTCCAAATGTTCGATTATCCAAAATCAAAACAAACAAAATCCTTTTTTCTCTTCTATCCATTTTTTCCCTCTCCCTGAATCCCGCTGCCGCCGCCTCCTCCCCGTCACCGGCAACTCCGTCGCGCCGCCCCCCGTCGCCGGAAGCTCCGCCGGCAGTTCCCGCCGGTGACGTCAGATCCGCTACTTTCTCCGCCGGAACCGCTCCTCTCGCCGCCAGGAACCTCACCGGATCTGCTCCTCTCGCCCCCCACCGCCTGTCGCTGTCACCGCCGGATCCTGTCGCTATCGAGATCTCGTCGTTTTCAGTCGTCGCCGGCCAGATCTGGCAGTTTCAGGCGCCTTCAAAAAGCCCCGTCGCCGAGACAGGACCAGATCCCGTCATTTCGGCCACCGCCTCGCCCCGCCGTCGAGACACACCGCCGAAGCTCGCCCCGCCGCTGAGATTTGTGTTTCTTTTTTTTGTTTCTGGTTCGTTTTTTTTTTCAGGCGGCGGGGATGCCGGGGTTCGTCGGGATCTGGTTCGAGATGAAGGACGACGGCGGCAGGCGAAATCCGGCGGCGGGGATGCCGGAAACGGCTAGATCTCAGCAACGGGATGGTTCCGGCGGCAGAGTCCGGCGATTTCCGCACAGGTCTGTCAAAAACGCCAGGATATCGAATTCCCGGCTTATTCCTCGTCGCCGGAGTTTTTTCCGGTGAAATTTGAGCGGCGGAGGCGGTTTCCAGTGACAGTATCCCGGATACTGACCTTGGTATACTGGGTATACTGGCGGCAGGGCGGTGTCAGAGACGGTTTCCGGTGACAGTATCCCGGATACTGACCTTGGTATACTGGGTATACTGGCAGCGGGACGGTGTCGGAGGTGGTTTCCGGTGACAGTATACTATATAATAATATTGGTATACTAGTATACTAAGTTAAAATACAAAAAAAATATAAGGAGAATAAAAAAGGATAAAAGTGAATAAAAGAAGACAAAATAGGACATAACGACACACAAAATGAAAAAATGACAAAATCAAATAGAAGCGGAAAAAAAGAGACACCCAACAATTACTGTACAAATTTCCCAGTTGAAGTGTTCAATTGGGTTTAAATCCATCACCAATTTCTGCAACTACTAGACCCACCCAAGTTAATGGAAAAACAAATTAATGGACCACAACCAAAAAATTTCTTTCTATATCATAGTTTATATAGCTAATTAAAATTAAGTTTCTATTCTTAAATTTTTTCTTCTCTGAATATGTTTATTTTACCTCACGACATGAACATCTTCACTTAGCTACAAGCTACAACTGTGTAAAATTAAAATTCATCATTAAATCTCTTGCAGAATTACAGAATCGAAAAATGAAAATATCTTTTGAAAAAAAACTAATCATCCAAACAAATAACTACCACAAATTAGATCTGGATCAATTAAATATTAATGTTGGTTGCTGATTTTGCATCTCTTAAGGGATTAGTTGGTGGCACGTTTTGATTTTATAGTAATTTTCGTGTGTTGTCTACTATTTGTAAAGCCAATGAAATACAGTCCAGTAGGTTATATATTTATTTGAATGAAATTTTAAAATCAATCCCGAAAAAGTGTGCATATTATTAATATCATATAGCTTGTAGACCTATCATTGATGAGCACTTTCATGGCTCTACCAACTGCATTAAATTTATCCTAGACAATATAACACACTTGATAAACTGCACAATTGACCCAAATAATTAAGTATTTTTCACTGTGATCCTGAAAATTTAGAAAACGCCCCCTAACGATATGCATAATGCATTTGTCTATTTTTCAAAAAGAATTTATAAAATGTCGAATATAAAGCTAGTAAATAAGGTAATACGAGATGTTTATAAGCAGCAAATATGTTTTTTTAGTGACATTAATAAGGGAAGATTTATAGTTAGAAACTTCAGTAAAAAAATTGAAAATTTGGCATGTATAGAACAATCGTTACAGGGAATGTTAACTCAACTCTGAACATACATATTTTATATGGTATGTATTACACATTTATTCACATACTTCCTAAAATATATGGTATTGTTTTGGTTAGTTAGCGAAACTGATTTCCGTTTAATTTTTCAAAAGAAAAGTGAAAAATATGTCCCTATGTTAAGATCAAAATCAAAAGTTCCCTAATTAAGCAAAAAAAAAAAATCAATATCTAGTCTTCCATGATCGGATTAAACAATTAATGACAAACTCAATTTTTGAACTTAACGGTCACAATAACTAAGTTCCATAATTGTCACTTTTTCTCAAAAGAAGAAATGTTTATCACAAACCAACAGTACACATCAATAAGCTTCATAATAAATCAACTTCGAGTCTAACGCCCCGTTTGTTTCCAGGAAAATATGGTGTAAGTGAAAATATTTTACAAGGGAAAATATTTTGCAGGAAAATAGAAGTTTTTTCTGTGTTTGGCTACAACACTCGAAAATATTTTCTGGTGTTTGGTTTCAAACTCGTAAAATATTTTTCAATACCCAATTTTTGAATATGTAACTATACATTAACTTTAATATGTCTAATAATGTATTCATGAAATTAAAATATTAGAAGAAAATGTTCACAACGACATATAAATAAATCTTAAAATTAATCAAACTATTTCTAAATTAACAGTAAATAATAATATCAAATGAAGATAACAAAATTCGAACACAATTGTCTTTCAATCATAAAATTTATTTCATCCTGTGATTGTATTTTTATTTGCCTAAAAAATTTTCAAACCAAAATTTTATGACAATCAAGATAAAAAAAAAAAATCAATCACCAATAATTTAATTTGAAATGGTTCAGCAAATCATAATGTTAAGGAGAAATCAAAGTTTTGGTAATAAATCCAAGAAATCTTTAGCAAAGAGGAAAGTTGAGTAGCGTGATAGAGCACGGTGGGAACAAATTATCTGTGTAAAATGTTTTCCCTTTTCTTTTGGGGTAAAACATTTTACCTGATTTTGATTCTGTTTTATTGTTGACTTGTAAACTTTTTCTATTGACTTATTTTCTAAAACCAAATAAACACTGTAAAATAGGGAAAATATTTTCCTGCACAATATTTTCCCTCAAACAAACGGGCCTAAGTAAATACATTCGAATGGAAGAGTGGAAACCCTTAATTATTAGGGCACTTCCAACCATTCCCTAAAATGGGGAACAAACACAGGGAAAAAATGAGGAAAACATAAATCCAATGATCCCCATTTTTGTTCCCAAAAAATGGGGTACTCCATATATAGAGTACATCATTATGGGGAATGTAATATTATATTAATATATTTTTTACTTTTTGTTTTCTTTTATTAGTTTGTATATTATACTTTACATATAATATAAAAATATTAGTATAATAATAATAAAATATTAATATCTTATTTTGGGAAATGTAAAATGAGATAAATGAATGGAGAAAGTATATAGATTCTGTGAAATGGGGTTTGGAGAAAAAAATAGGGAAATGGTTGGAAGCGCTCTTACTAAGCACGGAACAAAAGGATCTCAATATGAAAATATGTCAGTACTACCCAAAAGTGAAGAGAAGACCTGTAGTAGCCTATTAGGTAATATTTGAAAGAGCATAAATTTACTTGTTTATAGCTTACAAATATTCTACTTTGTACAACACTAGAGTTCATGATGCATTACCATATTTTTTTTTTTCAAAAAAAAAGTGTAACAGACCTATCTCATAGATTCATTGTGCCTGTAAAGATCGGTTTTACCAAAATTAGTAAATATGCCATTACTTGATATAAGTTTGGAGCATGAACCGACATGGGATAGCAATATATATTATGGTTGCATTTCATAGCTTACAAATATTCTCTTTTCCTTATTTCTTCTCACAGGTTTCTGTCTTTTTCCAATCATTATTATTTCCTTTTACTCTCTCTTTCTGTATCTTCTTCATCAGATATCTTCAGCATTTTCATCTTCAATTTTCGCTATCACTTCATGACAAATTGATGCAATTATATGTGGTGATCAAGAGTTTTACTGTAATTCTTCAAATTTGACAAAATGGGTTTGTTTCTGTAATTCTTGATCAATACTTCAATTGAATTTTCAGAGCTATGGAGAGTAAGACTTCATCTTCCT
>CAOJBJ012852910.1:0-13414 GCA_948291685.1 Euphorbia celastroides
TTTGAAAGGTATCCCCCATCTTCACTTGGATGCATAAAACATAGATGCTACTGGAAAACAGAAAAGGATAGGCATAGCCACATAATGAAAAAAGAGATTGTGATTGAACTTGCAGATCTTCAGCTCTTGCTTCAACTGGACTCTGCCCCTTTTCTTCCAAACTCTAACTCCAGAAAAAGACCTCTCCCTTCTATCTATAAGAGTGCCCTTTTATAGAAGCCAAACCTTACCAAAGGTAGAAATTATTAGAGGTGCTTGAAGAAACCAGGGATGGGATGGGATGCTTATCCTAGGACAGCTGTCCCAACTCAACAGCCTGCTGTAAAATGCTAAGTCCCCTGCAATCTTAATTTCAATTGGGCCTTTAATGTTTTTACGAAGCACAATTACCAACCCATTTCTAAATCGTATCACCTGCTCATTTCTCCTGTTTTTTTTTTTTTTGCAGAAATTGGAGCTATTAGAATCATTCAAACCGGTCTGGGATCCTGAAAATCTGCCCTCAATCATTCTTCAACCGCTGGTCTTAATCACCATTTTTCTTTAGAGAAGTTCCAATACCTCTATAGGTTTAAACAACGTAAAGCATTCCTCCATTTAATTTAGAATGGACTTGATTCCCTTCTTTAATGGAAGCTTCCTAATTCTGAATGCATTTTTGTAGGGTCAAACATGAATTTGCCGCTACAACTCAATTGTGCTTTTGTAATTAAGTAAATTAGAGGACCAAAGAAAGGGCAAAGCATTTAAGGACAAATGAAAAGGAATTCATTTAACTCAATATCCTGTATCGCTACTCTTTATTTCATCTACATATGGGCCTCCAACTTGTGATATACACGAACCTGAGGCCATTTTCAGGAAAACAAAATATTGTGAAACCAAGTGTAGATCGTATTGTTAGAACTAGAAAGACTTATGTAATAACAAAGGGGTATTGACATGTTTATGTAAAAAAAAAACTTTATGACATAGATGATTGTTTTTTGTTATCGTTACACGTAGACTTGAACCAGCCCAATGTATTTGTGTTAGTTTATATTGTTAATATACAAGAACACACCTATCTAGCGGCTCTTTCAAAGATGTAATTCGATATTTTCTTTTTTAACATAGTGGAAGGCCAACATTGGCATGCTCGAAAACTTCAATGTTACCATTATTCGATATTACACTAATTCTGGTGTTAACATATACCGAATTATTAAGAAATTCGCAAGGAGACAATGTATGAAAATATTTCACTTAATCCACGTTTTATCATACGGACAAAAATGGGTGTCCACACTTCTGTTACCATTGCAAATAAAGTGTAACACTTTTATATAATGAATTTGGGGTTACTACATATTGTTCATTTTCAAGTGTTAGTTGAATTCCTCTATTATGCTCTTCTACATCAATAACTGATTCCTTATAATGTTGGAGCTCATCGCCATTAACTACCCCTCGAATCAAACTTTGAGCACCTCCTAAGAAAATGATTATAATAAAATGAATTAAGTCAATCGAAATATTCAAATATTGTTATGAGAGTATTATATCATGTTTTATTAGGTATAATACTTTTGCATTGTTTCATAAAATTATTATACCATCTTTCAGTAAGGTATAACACTTTTACACTATTGTTGTAAAAGTATTATACCGATTTGGAAAAAGGTATAACACTTTTACATTATTGTTATGAGAGTATTATACCATTTTTCATTAGGTATAACACTTTTATGTTATTTCATAAAATTACTATACCATCTTCTAGTAAGGTATACCACTTTTACACTATTGTTCTAAAAAGTTATACCATTTTTTTTAATAAGGTATAACACTTTTCACTATAATTATGAAAGTATTATACTAATTTTCATAACGTGTAGATTAAGATTCATTCTATCAAAATTCCAATACACGAGTGCATTCACAATCAAATCCATAAATTTACACTTCATTTTTATTGAATCTGAGTTGCACATTATGCAGTACTTAATGAAACTATGTACAAAAATGTTACATTTAATCTAAATCATATGCGAAAGTCCATTTTACAATTTTAGCAACCTATTTATTGAGAGAAAAACCACACAACAATAAAAGGAAAAAAAAGAACCGATGTTATCTATCAATTCATCCCTTCTCAAAAAATAAAGATTAAAACTTTTACTTGACATCTAAGGATGATTGCATGAACCAAAGTAGTATACCACTTTCAACATTCCCATGGTGAAATTGAAATCCTACTTGACTAGATATAAACTAATATTTTGATCTGTCAATCAAATGCCAATATCAACAAAATTGAGGAAATTCTGAACATCAACTCAACTTAAACAAGCAAACACAAATTTAATATTATCATGTTATACAACAACTAATACAACCAGCTCTCAAATTATCAAAATCAAGCTTAAGTTTAACAATATCTCATGAACTTGAATAAAGAAATAAAACAATGAATTGATACCAAATGTAGGTTCCACCCAGTAAAGTAGTAACACGATCACAGTGTAGTTGATAACGAAGCCGTCGACGACCATAATCTCGCTGGAAAAATGTGAATCCGGCAAAAAACTTCGACTCCGCCGTATCTGTATGCCCCACCACCAGATCTCGTTGTTTTCCAACCTCGTCGTCGTTCAGCCCGCTGTCGCTGATTTCGCCGGATCTCGTTCGAAATACGTGAACTCGACGAAAAACTCCAACTCCAGTCGGATCTTGCCTTATTGCCCAATCTTACCGTTGTGCTACTGGATCTCGCCAATTTCTCAACCCTGTCGCCGTTCGACAGCCACCGTCATCGATTTTGTCAGATCTCGCTCAACCCCAACATTGTTTTAAAACCCGCCACTACCGTCCCTGGCGCCGATTTCATGGGATCTTGCCGGAATACTCCCCATTAATTAGTAAAGTTGAGATTTGAGAGAAAAAAGCTAATCACGTAAAGCTAGAAATGTTAAGATTTATTTACAATTATTTACATATGAGTCCTAGATTGGATTTTTTTAAGATATTGTTGTAATCTCTCCTTATTTTTCTTGTCTGGCTTTATGCCCAGGTCCAGTGATGAGAAAGGCAGCGAATAACTTATAAATAATAATTGGAGGCTTAAAACGGCTAACCGTAATGGATATTTTGGGAGTTTCGTTCTCTCCCCATCCCACTGTGTTGTACGCTCTGCCCTCACCCACCACCACCAGAAAGCACTCCGCCGCCGCTCTCTCCTCCCTCCAACCACCTCCTCCGCCGCAGTCCGATGCCTGCAATTCTTCTTCTTCTTCTTCTTCAGTTCGCCGTCCTAAATCTGTTAAACCTTCCACTCCTCCTCCTCCTTCCACCGCTCGCAAAGCCCCAAATAACCCTTTCAAAATCCTTCTCAATCCTCCATCTCCGCCGTCTTCAGACGTCCATCCTCTCTCCTCCAGGCTCCGTCTTTCCAGCAAACTCTCTCCTCCCCCTCCTCCTCTGCAAGAAACCAAACCCCAACTCAATCAGAATCGAGTGAAAGAGAAGAATGAGGAGAAGAAGTCGCAAGCAAATGAACCCCAAGTTCCTGAATTCCGCCAACAAGGGAAGATATTTCTTGGAAATTTGCCGAATTGGATTAAGAAGCACGAAATTTCCGAGTTTTTCCGCCAGTTTGGGGCCATACAAAACGTTATCTTAATCAAAGGACACAATGAAACGGAGCGGAATGCTGGTTTTGGTTTTGTGATTTACGATGGTCCAACGGCTGAAAAAGCTGCCATGAAAGCTGTTGAGTTTGATGGAATGGAGTTCCACGGTAGGATTCTGACTGTAAAATTGGACGATGGGAGAAGATTGAAAGGTAAAGCTGAGGAAAGGAAGCGGTGGGTTGAAGGAGAGAATGGGAATGAGTATAGGTCTGGATGGCACCAAGAGAGAGATGGGTCCAGAAAGGCTTTTAGAAGAGTTCTGGAGACTGAGCCAGAAAATTGGCAGGCAGTTGTTACTGCCTTCGACCGAGTTAAGAAGGTAACCCTTTTATCGTTTTTCGGTTAGCATTATTGTTATTGGGTTTCTTCAATTATTGGTTCTTGATGTTTGAGGTTTAAGTCTGTTATGTTGTGGAGAAACTGTGGGAAGATGAGAGTTAATTAGAGAAGGAGTGAAATGAAAGGATCCTTAGTGTATCTTATTTGTGACACTTTAGTACATTTATCATTGTTGTTATCGAGAACATAAATTCTTAAACCTTCTACAGTATTTCCTAGAGTTATGTAAGCAATTTGTATAAGACTAGAGAATCATGGAGGTTTTAGACTAGAAACTGGTTTTATGCTACCTTGGGACATAAAGAAATTACACTTGTCTGGCGCACTAAGGTGCAACAGGAGTTGGAGCACCCGATGGTGGGGCGCTAAGGGATAGGTACGCCAGACAAAAAAAACATAAAAATATTCATCAATGATGTTATGATTCATGAACTTAATTTTATCAGGCTTTTACACTTATTTTCAATCTCAGGACAAGTGTTCAAGGGAAAATTTAGTAGACTTTTATACTGGTTTCCAGTGCACGTAGGAAATTGAACAGTAGTTAAGGCCCTAAAGGAAAACAAGCCAAATTTCTTTCTTAAGTTCCCTTCTTTCGTTGTTCATCATCCCCTACCTGGCTAGTACCAAAGGAAATCCTCATCTGCATTGCTTGTACCAAAGAAGACTCTCGACTGCGTTGCTTTTACCAGAGGTGTGCTCAACTTGGCTGATAATGGTGGAATTAGATGAATGAGTTTGGATCGGTTTACTTATATGATGTCCAAGTCAAACTGTGTACAGAACTTTGTTTTGCCTAGTCTTATAGAAAGAATGATTGGAATTGTTGTATTTAGTTTCTTCGTAGTATTATCTTCATTTGTTAATTTCACTCTGTATTGGGGTATGATGAGGCACTGGGCTGCTTGCTTTTAACAACTATGCCCAGCACAGAGGTATTTCTGGATTTTAAAGGCAGATATCTGATTGGAAATTCAAATATTGTCTGCGTAATTACATCTTTGACTTGTTTTTTGAATCAGCCTCCTGTTGTAGTTATACATTACATAAAAATGATTATACAAGTTTGAAATTTTGCACTGGAGTTTATTTACAATTAAATTATGTTAATTTGTACTAGTTAGTGTTTGGTTTTCAATATGATGATTTTATTGGTTATAAGTTGCACCATTTGAAATTCAAATATTTTTTACATGTTATCTAGATTACATTTTGCCATTATACGTTATCGTGCTTTATGTTGAATAATAGACGCTCTAAACAAATTAGTCAATTCATTGAAAAGTATGTAATCTCCGCCTCCGGGAAACTTTACTTGTTTGAGTGTTTGGTGCAAGTTTATGTTCTATGAAAGCTCTTGTAACTTTTATTTAGTTAAATCTTTACTAGTGTTATTTCCATTTTTTCTTTTATCTTTAACATATTTTTTCCTATTACTTTAATGTTTAGCCTTCACGAAGGGAATATGGGTTAATGGTGAGCTACTATGCACGACGAGGAGATATGCATCGTGCTCGTCAAACTTTTGAAAGCATGCGGGCAAGGGGAATAGAGCCAACTTCACATGTTTATACAAGGTATATGATTTATATATCTCATTTGTCTATCTAGTTTTTATCTCATTTAATATTACTATTAGGTAACCACATTAGGATGTTCTTTAGATCCCATTTTGTTTACTGAGTTTTGCAAGTTTTGAATTTCGATTTTTATGAGTGATGAAAATACAATTATCCACTTTGTTTTTTTTCCATTTGATTTCTGATTTGGAGCTATATGTGGGGCCCTTTTCTCAATTTGTTGGCATGGGAATGCCATTGGTTTAGTTCTAAATGCTATTTGCTTCAGCTTGACTATCTCTTGAAATTAAGCTATTCATTTCATGCAGCCTTATTCACGCTTATGCAGTTGGTAGAGACATGGAAGAAGCATTAGCTTGTGTTCGAAAAATGAAAGAAGAGCGTGTAGATTTGAGTTTGGTGACTTATAGCATAATTGTTGGTGGATTTGCCAAAATCAGAAATGCTGAGTAAGTAAACAGATACTACACTAAAGAATGTATTTGTTTCCTTTGCTTTTGAAATACTTCTTTAGAAAATGCACTATTATTTTCTGCAACTGCTGTTTCACTCATTTCCTTTTTGTACGGTTGCTTTTCCGATATGGTTGCCCTTGACAGGTAAATTAAATTCCTTAACTTAGTTGAGACTTTAAATGCATTTCACATTTGTAAAATCTTGACTTGAATTTACATCATATGCAATATAATATTCTTGTTTTACTGTTATTGGACATTATTACATGAAATAAATTTGGCTAAATTTATTAATAGATGTCTTGAACTAAAGTGTTCTGGAAATTTCCTTAATGAATTTCTGGTGTAATGGTTTTGATATAACACTTTACCTTAGTCTAGTTGACCAGTCATTTTCTATAGTGCTATTTAATGTTGGCTTGGTATTGATGAACATGTAAAAAACGACACATATTAAAAAACGGAGGGAGTAGTAAATATTGACAAAACTAAGAAGTCTCTGAATTGATAGTGTCTTCTTTTTTATATGTTGTGCCTTCGAGATCGCCGTTCTTTCTTCATTTTTTAATGTAGTCTCACAACTCATACTTTCTGCTTTCCTGCTGTGGCATTCTTGTCTCCTGTATGAAACCCATCAATGTGCAAGTTGACAGTTTCCTATTGGAATTGGGCAAATATAAGTGATGGATGAGTAAACGCAAGAAAGCTCTGTAAAGGAGTACTTATTGATTTCTATGTCTGGTTTTGATAGATCTGATGAATAAGTGATTCCATTGATAAACGAAGAATTGTATAGGTTTTGCTTATTCAACTTAGAAAAGAAGATGAATGCCTAACAATTTATTGAAAGACATGGGATTATATGTTATTGTGAAGCTTATATACTATATTCACAAATGTCAAGAGTGTATTGATACAGAAGCAGGATTGAAAAAATTGATAACCTAGTTAGATTTACAGAATAATATCAAGGGTAGAACTGGGCAAGTCCTAATAGCTTGATAAATGCCAATATCTGCTGTTTTTTTTTTCTTATTCCATGAACCTAAAGTGACAAAGCACTCAACAAATTTGGCAAAAATGCCCCATATTATTCAAAAAAAGTGACAAAATACTCCACTGGGCTCAGATAATAATTTTGACCTTTCTATAATATTTACCTTTGAATGTTCTGTCATGAATTACTCCAGTAGTATTCAGATGCAAATCGGAAATCGGAGTAAAGAAAAAAGAGTTCCAAAGGAAAGGGCAACTCAAGGAAATATATTACGTTCCCCAAACAACATCCAAAACATACTAACAGAATGCCAAAAACTAGTTTCCTGTCCAGATACTATCCTTCTATATCATTAAAAGCTGCACTCTTATTCCTTTTCTTTTCCTCCCATTTCCTTTTATATTTCTTGGATCGATAGCAAAATCTTTTGCAGTTTTCTTTTTCATAAAACAACAAGAGAATGAGTTATTGTCTAAGTGGGATTTTACCCTTCCACAGACAATTGGTGAACAGAGATGGGATAGTTCTGTTCAAATTCAACCAAAAAGTAAAAGGAACTATTGCTATCTTGGAAAGAATGTGTAATTTAGTTAGCATCCTCATATAAAGGTTAAATGGTAGTACCAAGTTCAATCCACTATGGAATGCTAAAATGAGAGCCTATGAGATCCATTTAACTTAATCCAAAGTCAAGAGAGAAATCGCTATGTAGAGGTCAGACAGAAAAATAGCTGATACAATGTTTATTAAAGCTAAATGTCACTTGTTGGCATTTCTCTGTCAAATATATATGCCTTGTATATCACTTGTCAGGAGCCTAAGATAATCTTGCATATATAAATGCATTTTTAATAACGCAATTGCTGATCTCTAATTCGTTTTTTCATTGTGATAAGAATTAATTTGCAATGGCTGATAATTTGACTGTTATGAGAATTATTTTTGTTATAACGTTGGGTGCCTCTGTGAGCTAATATTATTTCATTCTCTTGAAGTGCTGCAGATCACTGGTTCAAGGAGGCTAAACAGAGACATACACACATGAATTCAATCATATATGGGAACATGATATATGCTTATTGGTCAGTATTTAGTGCTGGAGCTCAAGCTTAAGCCTTAAATGTTCCATTCATAAGTTAGTCTTAAATGGTCATCACAAGTTGCTTCCTTTTGACTGCATTTTTTTATTTCAATTACAGTCAAACATGCAATATGGATCGAGCTGAAGCTTTGGTAAGGGAGATGGAAGAAGAGGGCATAGAAGCTCCTATTGATATATACCACTCAATGATGGATGGTTACGCCATGGTTTTGAATGAAGAAAAATGCCTTACCATATTTCAGAGACTCAAGGTGAAAGTTTGATATGACAAAATTGCATTGTTTGGACTTTGATCTGACTTATTTTGGGCTCACATTTTATTTTGTGTTATCTTTATTGTTTTTAGCCCTTCTTTCCTCTTTCGGGAGTTCTACTATTGCTAAAAATTATTAATGGTATAACCAGCAACATTATATCAAGTTATTAACAGTGAGTTGGTCTAAGGATTTCTTCGCTAACAAGATCTTTTAAAACTGCAAATCTTTCCATTAATCCCAATTTGCTCGGAATGATATATTGGACCTCAGTTTTCATATTTGATGTTTGCCTCATCTGTGGGTCGGTAGGTGTTCTCCTTGTAGAGTACAGGCACTTTAGTTCACCATATGCCAAATCTTGGTCCACTGGCATGATGAATTGTTGATTAGTTCTGCTACTATAAAAAATCTGATACTATTGTGGTCATGCAAATTTTCTTGCAACTGTCGTGTTGCTCGCATTTTAATTTAGTTAAATTTTTGAAAGTTCATATTTTTGTCTTCCATTGAGTCAGTTAGCTGTGGAAGATGTTAATCCGTTTTTCTTAAGATATATAGGCGCATCCTTTTATCTTTAAAGTTTTATTTGTTGACTGATAAAAGAAGAATAATTAACATGTAGGCAAAGATGAAGTATGCATTTGATTGGCAAGTTATTTTGTCTCTTTTATAGAACAGAGCTAGTCTGGACAGGGGATCTTGGTCTGAACTTCTTTGTTCACACTTCCCTCTGGTCCTTATGAAATGTGGTGTTTGCTGTCAGTTAATCTGAAAAGGGATGCATTGGAAATCTATTGCCAGTGTTAACTCTTACTGTCAAAATGTTCTACCATTCATGATTGTTCAAGATGAATGTCTTGGAATGAGTGGTGAAGCTCTAGCTTAGAAACTTGTTACTAAACGATATACAGCATTGAGCTCTCATCTTATTTTCAAGTTATTCCTTCTATTATCTTATAAAGTCCGTTTCATATTATTTCTTTATATGCTCTAGGAATGTGGATTTATACCCTCAGTTATCAGTTATGGATGTCTCATCAATCTGTACACTAAGGTAATTCTCGTTCTGTTTATATTGTATATTTGGATATATGCATATTTGTTTCTAGAAAGGGTTTATGACTTGCCAATCATGCCTTGCATGATCTTCTCTTTAGTCTTTACTAAGCATGGTTATTATGAAAGAAAATGGGGAGCAATTGTTTTGTTGTAAAACAAATAACAATCGTGATTTATGAAACATTAGAATTATCTCTTCACCCAAAAATCAATGAGATACCTGTGTAGTTGAATATTAAACTAGAGGCTAGTGAGGAAAATTCCAGTGCTTCTTAGCATGCCTAATAAAGTCTTCACTGGGCACATTTCAGGTTTTTTTTTTTTTTTTTCACTCTGCGCTGCTTCCAAGAGCATAAATAGGTCATTTCCTCAAGGATTTATTTGTTTTGAAGTTGTCCCTTTCCAATAGTGTAGTTTACAACAACAATTAATTGAAATGAAATAAGAATAAACTTGAAAGAATTTCTGAGTTAAATAGGTACCTGTGTGTAGTGTAAGAAGTTAACTTGATGTATTGAAGATGAAGATTTTGTAGAATAGTTGTGTCATTCCATGTTCCTTTTCATTTACTTAATGATTTCCATGTGTTCATGCTTTTTAATTTTTCGGCTTTCCAACTCCTCATAATTCACATAGTTTAAAGTCAATCGGACTCGTCTCATGCTCTCTTCTCTAGGTTGGTAAAGTTTCAAAAGCCTTGGAAGTTAGCAAAACAATGCAATCAGCTGGTATCAAGCACAATATGAAGACTTACTCAATGTTGATTAATGGATTCTTAAAATTAAAAGATTGGGCCAATGCATTTGCGATCTTCGAGGATGTTCTCAAGGATGGTTTAAAGCCTGATGTGGTGCTTTACAACAACATTATCAAAGCTTTCTGCGGTATGGGAAACATGGATCGGGCTGTCTCTATGGTGAAGGAAATGCAAAAAGAAAGACATAGACCTACTACACGTACATTTATGCCTATTATACATGGATTTGCTCGAGCTGGAGATATAAAAAGAGCTCTGGAAGTCTTTGATATGATGAGGCGGAGCGGTTGTATCCCTTCAGTCCACACCTTCAATGCTTTGATTCTTGGACTAGTGGAGAAGCGCAAGGTAATTTTTATATGGCTTTTAGAATTTGCAAGAATCGAAGTAATTTCCATATGGATTCAGTCCATTTATAACTGTATTTTCCTTTCACATGTAGATGGAAAAGGCTGTCGAAATATTGGATGAGATGTCACTAGCTGGTGTGAGCCCTAATGAGCACACATTCACAACTATTATGCATGGCTATGCAGCACTTGGAGACACTGGAAAAGCTTTCGAGTATTTCACAAAACTCAGAAATGAAGGACTGAAGCTTGATGTTTACACTTATGAGGCATTGTTGAAGGCTTGCTGCAAGTCAGGCAGGATGCAAAGTGCTTTAGCTGTGACAAAAGAAATGAGTGCTCAAAATATCCCGAGGAACACATTCGTTTATAATATATTGATTGATGGGTTCGTGCATTTTCATCATCTTTTCTTGTATAGCTCTGCTTTATTGGTTGGTCCATTGAAATATTTTTGACCGGTTCTTGTTTGTATAGATGGGCCAGAAGAGGCGATGTTTGGGAAGCAGCTGATCTTATGCATCAGATGAATCGAGAAGGTGTTAAACCCGATATCCACACTTACACGTCTTTCATAAATGCTTGTTGCAAGGCCGGTGACATGCAGGTATCTTGTATGAGCCTTTATGAGAAGTTGCATCCAATTGTTTTGAGGCTTGATGTAGAAACCAAATGATATAAACTGTTAAATGTGGCACTATGCAGGATTACATGAATTTGGCATTTTGTTTTTTTCACGAATTGCAACTGTGATGTTTAAATTAGTCAATCGAACCAACTCCCAACTGTCGTTCAAGTTTGCATTTTGTGAACCTGTTGTAAGTTAACATCATATTGCGTGAATTAAGTTACCTGACTTTTACTCGGGGACAGTTATTTTGTGCCAAATTTATTGACATACAGGGCATATTTGGCATTGTTTTCCTAGTTCTTGTCCTAAAAAGTTGCTCTCGTAAAGTTTTCCTAGAACATTAGATTTTTTGTGCATTGGACAGCACATTTTGGCTTGTGGACTGCTTGATATTGCTTTACCAAAAATCAATCCCAAGCTGACCCTTAATGCCAATGTAATGTGGCAACCGAAAACCAAGTCAAATCTACCAGCATAGCATCAAATATACCTACATGTACAACACTATACGAAAAACAAATGAAAATTTTGAAATTTGAAATTGATTGGAGAAAATTTTGTAGCGTTTGTATGTGAATTGATATGGTTTTCCAGAGAGCAACTAGAACAATGGAGGAAATGACAAACTGCGGAGTAAACCCAAACGTCAAAACCTATACAACAATGATACACGGGTGGGCCCGCGCATCTCTACCAGAAAAGGCATTACAATGCTTTGAAGACATGAAAAAAGCCGGTTTAAAGCCAGATAAACCGGTATACCACTGCTTGATGACAGCCTTGCTATCCAGAGCTACAGTTGCAGAATCATACATATACTCGGTTATCCTAAGCATATGCAAGGAGATGACAGAAGCCGGATTGATTGTAGATATGGGGACCGCAGTTCACTGGTCAAAGTGCCTCAGAAAGATCGAGAGGACAGGTGGCGAGCTCACAGAAGCGTTGCAGAAAACTTTCCCTCCTGATTGGAACTTGCAGCTCAATGTTAGTGATCATGACTCTGATAGTGATATTGATGACTTGTATCTTGAAGAAAGTGATGATGAGGATGAAGATAACAGCCAAAGGTTGTTGGTTTGAGCTTGACTAGATAGTAGCTTTTATTGTAAAAATGAAATAGTGGGGATTTGACTGTTCAATGTTGTCAATTTTTCTTGTATATTTTGTTCTCAGAAATTATCGATATATGTAAAGTCTATTGAGAAAAGTGGAAAGCGATTTGTTGAGAAAAGTTCATTTCGATTTTCTATAACTGGCCTGTGGCTGCTTTACTTTGGGGACTTGGGTGGTTTTCACTTTAACGATTTGTCTAGATTTTTCACCCCACTGCGCGTCAGTTCGATTTATTGCCGTTTGAATATCACCTAGTGAAGCTTAGTCAGATTCTTTTTCACTCATGTGACACCTAAACTTTATGTTTTTTCCCTCAAGTGATTCCAAGTATTGATTTTGTGTTGTTTAAGAGGAAGGAAGAATTTTGTTGAAGAAATTCGTATGAAGTTGCATTTTTTAATAAGAAATTCAGTTAGGTTAGAAATGTTTAAATGTAATATGTAACCAACATGCAATGACAATGTAATGGTATGTACTGAATGGATGTGTAATGGTTGTTTTCTTATTTGAAATTTGTGTTTGTGTTAGAAGTTTTTTGTAAATGAGTTGTAATGTACATGTATTGAACTTGTATTGATTATGTAACACATATATAACGCATGAGCAAATGAAAATGAAAATGCTAATGGATAATGAGATGGTTGTACTATGTTTAACCATTTTAGAATTATATGTAAAATATATATAAGGTAATATGTAAAGTGCGTGCAAGTGTCATGTAAAACATGGTGTAAGCTATGCTTACTTTGTTTTGAACAAAGTAAGCATAACTTTGTCAATCTCACCATTAAACAAACAAGTGGAGTCCACTCAATTAAGGATGAACCCACTCATTCAATGGTGAAATGAATAAAGCTATCTTAACTTTGTTTAAAACAAAATCACCTTATAATCTCTCGTAAAACATATGTATGGACACGTAAACAATGACATTAATATTGCTTCTTGGATGTTTGATAGTATTAGTTTAATCTTTTGGTTATTTTATGATATAGGTTTGTTGTATGGACCTTTTTCATAAATTAATTGTCAAATTTAGTTATATTATCTAAATTGTCTTTTTTAAAATACCAGATACATGTAGGGTGTGCAAATGTTTT
>CAOJBJ012853006.1:0-12249 GCA_948291685.1 Euphorbia celastroides
TCCTGCATAAGCAGCATCAAGATGACCATAATGTGCATTATAGGCTACACCTGCAGATGAAAAGTTCCCAAAAGAATGAGAAGGTCACAGATAAAAGAAGCTAACTTGAGCAACTTCCAGTGAAGCACGGCCTCGAGGAAACATGTAAAGGTTATGAGCTTTAAACATGGAATAAACTCAATATAGACAATCTATCAAGCCTCTGCTGGTTCAGAAAAGCTCCAAAACAGCAAAAAAAAAGTAATCATTAGTTGCAAGGTTATGTAAGCAATCCACTCTTCAAGTTTCAAATCCAGCAAGCACACACTCATTTAATGATCCTCAATTAGGTACTAACTACTAATGAAGCCATCTGTCCCTTGTAGCAATAGAAGTTGGACTGAAATATGATTCTAACAATAATAGCAGATGAAAATGTAAAACTTCAAATTATATTAGATCAATGTCAACCAATGGATTATGGGTAAAGTAAAGGGTAAACCAAGAGTATGTTTACGCTTCATAAAGCTTAATTCCTACCTATTTTGAAACAGAATCTACAATTCACATGCCTAATACGATTAACTTTTTTAGAAGATATGAAAACAGAGAAGCAACTAGTTCATTGCAAAAAAAGTAGAGAAATGAAGCTTTTTCCCTTGTTTTCCAATGAAGTTAAAACATAGTGGTAAGGAAAAATATCTGATGTCATCAAAACAGGTGAAGAGATTAGAGTTACGCAGTTCTGATAGAAAAAGGAGTTGTCAAGCAAACTACACATCGATGCAACATCAAATGTAGTAAATATGCAGCCATTGTCCATTTCCTAATATTCTAAATTGATAAAAGTCTTTCCTGCAATTTTTTGTACAGTAGGAGTCAAAAATGATCTTCTCACTTCTTATCCACCTACTATTTGCATCCTATCCAGACAATTAAAAAAAAGGAAATACTCCAACAGAGCATGTTTTTTCCTCCGTTCATTTTGTGTCCACCTAGTTGCTTTCCCAGGCAAAGTGTAAAAGGTTTCAATGTGCATTCTAACCTGAAATTTACCATTAATGACATAATATTGTGCCAATTTTAGCTGAGATCTACACAGAATTTAATTTTAACTCCAGGGAAACGCATGAGCTAAAATGCAGCAGAGAGCTACTTGTTCGTGTGGTTGTCCTATTATCAATCTCATTGACTTACCAGTAAGAATCATCATTGCCTCTGTACCCATGCGTTTCTTTTTTTTTTTTTAATTAAGTTTCTATACAACACGTCCTTTTTCCTCTTTCTAGTGACATGCTTTGAATGGTTTTCCTTTTGAATTTCCATTTCCTCTTCCTCCAGGGTTTTCCCATTCACATGAACTTCATATGCAAAAAAACTTAAAAGCAAGAGTAAGGTAAGCTACCTGGATTTCCAACAGAAGGAACAGCAGAAGCAGCACGAGCTCTCTTCTCTGCATTACCGATTTCGGCACGAAGCTTCTCCATTTCACGAGCCATTGAAACTAGTTTCTTCTCCATCATCTGACCATGCTCATAGTTCTCCGCATATCCTTTCTTCCCATACTCAATGGCAGGTCTGCAAACAAAGAGAACCAATCAGAAGAAATCAACAGTCAGGCCTGAATGAGAACTTCTTTAAACACCACTTCACAAAATGAAGTAATTACTACAATATGCACCTTGCACGCTGCAGTTCCTGCTTCATACTCTCAATTTCCGCCTTCAAAGCTGGCACTTGTTGCAAATCTGCATTGTACCTGGCTAAATCCCGAGTCATCGCCTGCACACGGCCTGTAAGATCTTGCCTGACATCAGTAAGCTCCTTAATATCAGCAGAAATATGATGAAGCTCAGCTCGCATGGCCTCCATTTCTCGACATTCAGACTCCAATCTGAGACACTTTTCATGCAAGTCCCTCACCTGCACATCATTCTCGGGGTTCAAGGAATCAGCAAAGTGAGACAATCGTTGCAGCTCGTGATGGTTGGCTTCCAGTTCCTGCTTAAGAGCAACATGGGTGGCAGCAAGCCTCTGGTTGTCAGCCAAAAGACCCTGAATGTCCTGGTGCTGAAGAGCAAGACGCTCCTCCATAATTGCAGGATGAGGAGGAAGCCGTCTGGTTTCTTCTAGTAAGCTTGGATGGGGCGGTATTGGACCCAGCAGCCCTCTGCCAAACTGCGATTCAGGGATGATAGGAGGCAGACCACCGTGAGGGATTCCTTTCATCGGATGAGGAGGGCCGCGGTTCCTGCCGGACATTCTTCTTTTTCCCCAAGATTCAAAGATTTTTAGGGTTTATGAGAGGAATTTCTTTGACGGAAATCGACTACGAGAACTATGCAAAGACCTGGAATTAAAGATAAAATCCACTAAAATCAACGTCTAAGCCTGCCACAATTGCAAGGATTCTTTGGGATAACAGCAATCAAGAGAAAATTACAGGCTCAAGTCGGAGAGATGAGAAGAGATTAAAGAGAAAAAGTAAACTGACCTTTCAGCAACAAGAATCTAACAGGGCAATCACGTCGACGACGATGAACGATTGAGAGGAGGAGGAGAACCAATGCATAAAACTATGTTTTAATATCAAATCATCAAATAAGAATGAATGCTGGACTCTTTTCTTGTCAATTTATACCTTCTTATTACTAAAACGCAAATAATATATACTCACTTAAACAAAATATTAATTGTAATTGTCAATAATCAATATAAACAATAAAAAAATGTTTATTTAAAGGCGTATGATTTTTGAAAGATCCAATGTTTGATTTCTTGTCAATTCCATCCAAACTAATAAATGTATTACCCAATTAAATATCAATTGGTATGAATAATTAGTTAATAATAAATTAATAAACTGTTTTTCAAAAAAATAATTAATTAATAAACTTTGTAAATTCTTTTCTACAATTCCGAGTGATGAATAATGTTTTTAGCTGAACCGCTAGTAGGTGTGATATAGTTATATTTTGGAATATGTGGTTAACCTAGCTTTGAGAAGTACAAATATGGAAGATTGAAATGTACAAGTGAACAATGAAAAAACTTCAAGAGATATCTTTTAATTAATCATTGAAATTCCTCTTTCGAGCTTCAAATAATTAGTATATCAAATCTATTTCACGAGTATATATCAAGTATTAGTATTTCTAATGTAATTAGATTGACTTGTTTCAATGTGACCGTAATATGTTATTGAACAAGTAAGGGAAAGTGCGGAGTGCACACTTGAACAAAATATGTTACGAGGAGGGTCCGGGTTGCAAGGACAAAAGTTTGGTGAAGTTATAAGAATCTGAAAAAACTGTAAATCACGATCGCGACTTGGTGTGTTTTCGACACAGAGAGTTTTTTGAATTATATCACGAGCGTGACTCAAAGTCGCAGTCGCGACTCGGTCGGTTTTCAGAGAAATTCTCTGAAAAGTCATGTTGATTCTTAGTTAGAACTTTTTTTAAGAAGTTGCACATTTTTACCAAAGGATAAGACTTCTCTAAGAAGTCATACATTTTCACCAAAAGTCACAACTTCTCTTAGAAGTCATGACTTTTCATGAAAAGTCACACCTTTTTATGGCAACCCTTCATTCTCTATATAAAGAGAATTTGTGATCAAAATTGGGTGAGATTTTCCTAAGAGAAAAATCGGTTCTTGGCATTGAAACATTCTATTTTCAGTTCTAGGCATCACAACATTCTTCATCAAAGTTCTTCCATTTTCATTTCTGATTTTATTCTGTTGAACTTTCGGATTAGAACCCCGAAAAAGTTTCAATTGGAAAGTCACCATACGACTTCAGAAATTTCCAAGAAAAAGGGTTTTTCTTGTTTCTTCCAAGCAATTTTCTCTTGGTGTTCATCTTCTTCAAAGTTATCCGGGAAACTTCTCTTCAAGTTCGTCTTCTTCAAGATTCAATCCGAGTGGTGTTCAAGCGGGCAACCAAGTGGTTCACTCCCCAATTTCCAACATCAAACTTTTTACAATATGCGTTCGAGAACTATTGTTCCTTCCAACTGTAGAATATACAATTAGGCCAATATCCATAATTTAGCTAAATTTTTTTTTGATAAAAAGAGAATGGAAAACAGATTCTACACGACCCCAAGTCTAGGGAAAGACACCCCCATCAGATCCTGGGACATAATGGAAACAACACCACTCGGAGGCTCATCGAAAGATGTACAACCAAAATCAATAGAGTGACCAAGAGAAGTCATGAAGTCCGCATAGCGGTTGCCCTCTCTATAAGTGTGATGAAGTCTGACTTTCCAATCCCAAGCTAAAAGCTCTTTGATGTGGATAATCAAAGAACAGAGGTCATTATGAGCCACAATCGACTTAATAATAGCTTCAATCGCAAAAGCAATATCCACTTCAAGGACAACTCTTCTAAATCCTAGATTCCAAGCAAGAGATAAGCCATCAAAGATTCCCCCACAACTCCGCTTTAAGGACGGAGCAAAGACCAGTTCAACGACTTAGGCCCCCTTCCCAAGCCCCACAGGAATCACGCAGAATACCTCCAGAGGCCGAGCTAGACATATTCGGATTTAGAGATCCATCCGAATTGATCTTAATCCGATTTTCCTGCGGAGGTTTCCACCCAATCAGAAGCCATTCCCTAGCTGGACCACTTCTCTTCTCACTCTCCAACCCCGCCAAAAAGGCAAGAGCGTGGCTTTCGCGGTAGCAAGAACGGAGCTGTTGGTAGACGACATACTCTCAAAGATAAAAGCATTTCTCCTTTTCTAAAGGAACCAACAAACGATACCAAAGAACAAACCTCAGTCAGCCATTCCAAACAATCCCGCTTCCAGATATTCTCAGTTGGCCAAGCGAAAAGAGGAGCCGTGAAAAAGGGATCAGCTTCCCTGCCATGTGTAAGGCTCAACCAAATCTGCTTGCTACCTAGAAAGTCTCACAACACATGACTAATATCCTCCAAGTTAGACCCGAAAATCGAGTACTCTTCAAACTCAGTCATATGTCTCCTTTTTCGCTCTGCATTCGTGAGTAACCTGCATTCAACCATAGAAAAAACTTCACTCTCTCCGGTCCCTGCCAAGACCAAAAGCTTTCCACAAACAAGAGGCCACAGAAGAGTCGGTCCCGCTAACCCCGTCACACTGAGCATAAGCCGAAGCAACAGAAAATTCTCCACTAGCACTGGCCGCCCAAAACCCCACATCCTTACCCCCTCACTATTAACCAGATGAGTAGTAGCAATAAGAATGGTACACGAATAGGGGAGTTTGTGGGAAAAAGGTCCCAATTCCAACTGCCATCCGAAAGAACAAAGTCACGAACCTTCATAGAAAGCTTCTCGTTAGAGATTGGACCATAAGAAAACAACCTGAGAGGCCCTAGATCACCCGCCCACGAATCAGCCCAAAAACGCACATTTTCTCCATTCTTAACACTCCACTTCATCCCTAAGAGGACTTCCTCCTTAACACTAACAAAATCTCTCCAAAATTTATACACACTCTTCCCTCGAATAATACCAGCATCAAGGAAGCTATTACACTTGTATTTACCCAAAAGGACTTGAGCCCATAACTCATTAGGTTTAGTGAGCAAAAGAAACGTTATTCATAAGCCTTGGCTTTCAGATACCCAACCCACTTTCATATAATGACCGACAAACCTCCTCCCAATTGACAAGATGCACCCCTCTACTCTCACCCCTACTTCCCCATAAAAAAATTTCCTCACAAGGCTCTCAATAGTCCCACAAACCGACTCTGGCAACTTAGCTGTCTGCATAGAAAAATAAAGAATCGAACAAAGCACAGACTTAACTAAGGTGACCCTCCCAGCAAGAGAAAGAGGTCTAGTAGAGAACACGTGAAATTTATCTTTAATTTTAGAAATCAAATCGGAGAACTTCAGGCTCTCACTACCCCCGCAGCTAACATTAACCCCAAGATACTTACCCAGAGAAGCCGCCTCTGAGAAACCCAAAAGCCGAGCAATCTCCCCCCTCCTCTCAGTCGCAACATTCCTGGAAAAGATGACTATGGACTTTTGGCCGCTAACCTTTGCTCCAGAGTGAGCACAAAAATACCACAACACCTGGACCACCTCTTAGCTAAATTCTATTACAACTAAATACAGATAAATATATCATTTAACCTATTACTCTAAGCTTAAGTTAAGTCATATCATTTCAAACTTAGTAGCTTGACATCTCACAAGTTGTATCTTAAAAGAGTTTTGAATTTGGATGATAGCATTTATAAATTCTTACAACTTATTGTGAATGAAAGTGTTCTGAAAAGCTTTTAAAGCTAATTGAAGTATGATATATATTAAAAATATAAATTACCACTTAAAATTGGCACTAAAAGTCCACTTCCTAAACTTTTAAAAGTTTTTCACAGGTTCCAAAATTGTTTTTTTTTATGGCTCTTACTTTTGAACGTCACATGATAGCTTCTGATTAGAAAACGACATCTTTGAGAAATAAAAAAATAAGCCAAAGCTAGCACATGCCATTCAGGAAGAGAGCTACAAAACACTAACTATAAAAGGTTGAGAGAAACTTTTATAAGTTTAGAATGCAGTAAACAATTTATGATAATTTTAACAAATAAACTATGCATTTGGTGTAAAAAACTTCAAAAAATCATAAAAAATAAAATAGATTCTCAAAAATTTCTCAAATAATGGAATATAATAAGATTTTGTTATTATTATTATTATTATTATTATTTAAGATATTCAATGTAATAAAATGGTTTTTTAAGTTTGTCGTTTTAAGTTTCAATGGTCCCTATGATGTTCACTCCATCCCATTGCACTATTGGGCTGCATTGTTTGAACTTCGAACCACTCACATTCTGTCAAGCTTGCTAGTTGTTTGCTAACGCCATTCCCAATTTAAAGATTGTTAAATCCAAATATAAAATGAATAGCATAACAAATCATTAAGGTTTGAAATCAGCAAAACAACTACGCTCAAGGTTCTGACGTTGTTCTCTCTGATTACAGAAAATCAACTAAAAATTTGACCTCGGAGACAATATTGTTAACATCGGCATTGTGTAATTACATGAAAATAATAATCATTACCAAACCAGAACAGCAAGATTATACACAATCACCGGCTTTCGGTCTCGATCAATGGCTCTCTTGATTTGTCCATGGATTTGTTTGTATAGTGGCAATACAATACCAGCTGAGTCATTCCCAACATACATCCTATCCCATTTGGCACCTGCAATTCATTCCAACATTTATCAGTATGCAAAACAAATCGCTTTTCCTTATACAAAACCCGCAACAACAAAAACCATCTTGGTCAAGTGGTACACCTTTCAAAGTTTTGATGAGAGGTTTTGGGGTCGAAACCCGGCTCTTCAAGGATTTACTAATTATTAAAAAAAAACAACAAAAACCATCTAACCTGGGTTTCTTTAGTTCAAAATGAAATGAGATTGCTTATATATACAAAGGCATCGCCATTCAAGATCCCATAGAGCATGAACGACATGCTCATCAAGAAAGTCGAAAGAGACAGATAGAATGGCATGAATTCCACACTCTCAGTTCGAATCACCAAATTCTGAATCCCCACATTATCAATACAAAATTCACCATACATCGATCGTTTAATCTTAGTACCAGGAGGTGAATGAGTGAATTAGCAGCAGACTTATGAACGACTTTTGGGATGATTTTTGGAGTTTTCTATAGAATTTCAACTTTCATGATTCAAGTCATGAGCAGCTAAATTTCTTATTCTTTCGATTAAGGATTGACTTGAGGCGACTTATCATTGTGAGGCATCGTTCATATCTGTTCTTAATTTTTCAGTTTTCAATTAATACCGGTAAAATCTCTTCATTGTTATCTTTTGATTTCTTCAATCCGGCCAATTGACGTTTATTGAAAGTTTAGCATATTGTTATTCTTAACTTGTTCATGCTTTCACAATAGGTTAAGAACTTGGTAACAAACGAATTCTACTCGTGTTTTCGTGGTATTGATTGGATTAATTCAACTTATTCATGCTATCATAATTTGTTGGGTTAAAATCGGTTCTTGTCACTTAAAGCCTTTTCGAAACTAGATCTTGTTAGCTATTTCTACAAGTGCGTTTTGGAATTGAGGATTTCAAATTTGCTAACTTATTTGATTCCACCTTCTTGAAGAACTAATTGTGCTATTTCATGATTAAACCGATTAATTGAGAAATTAAGAAAGTCTATCTTTTATGCCCATGATCGATGATAACAAGCCGAAAGCATCCTTAGTCGGAAGAATCTCTAATCAATCAGTTTTTACTCCTTTTAAAATTTCAGTTTTAGTTTAATTTAGTTTCAATAAACCAAACATTCTCAACCCCCATTTTATTTACTTTTATTGTATTTTCTTGGTTGTCTACTAATAAAATTGATTACAGAGTCCCTGTAGAGACGATCCCGCTTGCCACTTCTACAAAGTTTATTTGTTTTAGTGTTGAACGGTTTTTATTTTATTTTTGACGGATTCGACACCCGTCAAATTTTGGCGCCGTTGTCGGGGAGTTTGTACTAATTGATTTTGTTTTTCGTGATGACCAGGACTGATCGTGGAAGTGAAAAACTCTTCGATCCTGAATTAGAGAAAACCGCTCGAAAATTGCGAAAGCAAGCTAGGAAGAACAAAGGAATTGTAGGCGAATCTGATCATCCCACGGTTGAAGATTGGATTGAATCTGAAGAAGAAGACGATATGGAGAACGATAACAACCGACAAAATGTGGAGAACAATAATGACCGGCGAGTTGTAGTGCATGAGGATAACCGTACTTTTCGTGAGCATACTGCTCGAAGACCTGACAGACCAAGCTTCTGCATCAACTTTCCGGATGTTGAGGCTAACTTTGAGATCAAGTCTGGATTGATCCATCACCTTTCCAAGTTCCATGAGATAGAGAGAGAGGACCCAAACAAGCACATTAATGCTTTTTACGGCGTGTGCGCCGGAATGAAGCCTCAGGGAGTTGAACTTGATAATATTTTATTACGTTCTTTTCCTTTCTCTTTAGAAGATGCAGCTAAAGAGTGGTTATATAACCTTCCTGCAGGTACCATTGACTCATGGAACAACCTTGAAACGACATTCCTTGATAAGTACTTCCCCGTTGATAGAGCGATTGCAAGGAGAGTGAACATTACCTCGATCAAACAAAGGGAACGTGAGCCGTTTCACGAGTATTGGGAGCGTTTTCACAAGGCAATTGATGCATGCCTCAATCATGACATATCCGAGAGAGAGTTATTGAAGTATTTCTATCATGGTCTCCTTCCATTGGAAAAGAGGTATGTCAATTTTAGTTGTAATGGATCGATACTTAACAAGACCCCTGCAGAAGCTAACAAGTTGATGACGGATATGGCGATTACCTCTCAACATAGTGAAGAAGATGCTTCCATTCAACCAAGGGGAGTAAAAGAGGTAGGTACATCGGCCATTCAAACTCAATTGAACAAACTCACTTCTTTAGTTAAGTCTATGCAGGTTGTTTGTGATTTGTGCTAGATGACCGATCACCATTCGGACGTCTACATTTTATGGATTTTTATGGACAACTGGGGCTTGAATGGGAGAAATGAAACCAAAGGGGAGTTTATTGAATATTGGATTTTTATGGACAAGTGGGGCTTGAATGGGGGACATGAAAGATGTTGAGAAACATCGCCTAGAAAGAAGTGCAGTAGGATATCTTTTTATTTTCTATATTAAAAGCTTCATTAAGTTACTCAGTCCATTGACCAGATTTTACTAATCTAGCTGAGTGCTCCTTTGCTGACTAAGGCCCTGTTTGTTTACCGTAAAATGTTGTGTAAAGGAAAATATTCTTCATGGAAAAATATTTTGTAGGAAAAAAAATATTTTTACGTGTTTGGTCACAATATAGGAAAATACTTTTGGATGTTTGAGTATAATGTTAGAATATATTTTCCAGTAGAAAATGCTAGAAAGTTTGCTCATTTTTATTTTATCTATTCTATGTAATTTTGGAACCCATTCAAGAACTACTGCACGCATATTGAGCGTTAAAAGACTGATTATTACAGTAATTGGAGTTTGTGTCTCTATGGTTTTCTTTCGGCTAGTTTACCATATGTATTTCCTTCAATTAAAGCATATGTATGAAATATGCTAATTTCCCGTGACTCTATGTGTCTATTTTTGACCAAATTTGATCATGAGCAATTAAACTCATTTCAGTTTCCCATATGTTAAGCTTAGGTGGAAGTGGAATTGAATTCTGGCCGAAATGATACGAGGTGAGAGTGGTTAATGGGGAGAGTTTTGCTAGGTGATAGGGCCATTAGGTTTAGTGTAACAGTTATTTTACCAATTTTCCCTTATTGGTAATTGTAAAGGAATGGGAAACAAATTAATCAAAACACAATTACTTCTCACTTACTCTGTCTCCCGATATGTTTGATCTTGACTTTTGTTTATTTCTTAGATAAGACATGCGCAATGCATGCTTGTGTGAATTGTCTGGAATCATTAATTTGATTCAACCAAAGCACAGAGTTTGAGAGGCTTGACACTGAGGCTTTCTGTTCAGCATGGAATAGACGGTTTTATCAATAGAAAGAATCCTCCAACTAACTTAGGTTTGGAAAGGTGGTTGACTAGATAGCACGCAATGGAGTAACTGATGAAGTAACCTATCCTCTTACAAGCGGAATTAAGAGCAACCACTTTAAGAAGGTATTTTTTGTTGAACTATCTATTCCTTAAATTAGCAATAAATTTATAATGCTAATTGCATAATGTGTAGGGGATTGTGTGCCGTTTAGTTAATCGTGTGGAGCGATTCATGTGTAGGGACTGTGTACCGTTTTGTGTCTTTTGGACTTGAACCAATATTTAATAGATAAAATTTAACCCAAAGAATAGTTGATGAAACCATGTTTCTTGAATCAAATAAACGCTATTGTGAGATAAGGATTTTACTATATCACATTATACCAAGTACATATTTTGTTCAACGCGGTTTTGTGCAAATCGGCCATGCGCGTGTCTGGTTCTTCATAAGTGCTTTAGACATATAGCCAATATCCTATAGAAGTGGCCCCACTTCATACTTATATATGTGATTTTCATCAAGTGTATATTGCACTTTATACACTACTCATAAAAGCTATGAAATTCATTAAGAGTTATGTAATTCAACCTCCCAAATATGCAACATAGCACTTTCCATACATCTAGGATTGAGACAATTTTCAAGTGTTATCAGAACTAAGAAAGACTTGTTATTACCCATTGAACCTACTTCATGGGATCTCCAATCACATAGGTTGAGTTCCCATCTTTGTTAATTATCAAATGGATTTAGTCACATCCTCTTCAATGTTTCCGAAATAAATTCTTTTTCAGAATTATTTCTTTTACTATTAATCAAGTAATTTGATCAGAATCACTCTACACTCGCATGGATACAAAATCAATTCTTCATTGTTGTACAACAATATATTATATTACTGCCAATTAACTATGTCAACATATTATTATAGTTTGCCTAGTTGTCTCTCAATTATTAATGTTTCACCATTAAAAATAAAATATTCTCTTTAGTGGTTTATTTCACTTGATGAAAATTAATAAAAAAAACTTATTTATCATCATCTTACATTCTCATACAATGGATATTCTCATACCATTATACTTCTCAAATATTTTTTGTGAATGTGACTATTATTTCTTTATTTGAAAGAAATTAATCGAAAGGGGTATAGTAGGATTTATATCATACAATTCAAACCTCATAAGAAGTTTTTCAGAACATTAATCCTTATATTTCTTTTACCCAAGTCATTGACTTCTTAAAATTGTTATTTTCATTGATTCCACACTTATAAAAATATTTAAGTACATCCACGTTTTCAAATAATTCATATAAAAATGTAAACATTCATAAATTATATGTTGTCTCAATTGAATCGAATATCCAATTAACATCATTGTGCCATTCTAATACAATGGCTATCCATTATATAAATTGCCATGAAATTTCAAGTTTACACACGAAACAAATTAATAGCTTCACCATCATAAATCTTATTGTGGCTTCTCAAATACCATTGATTTTCTTGAATATTTTAATCATACGGGATATACATAAACTTCTTAAGAAGTTCTCAATATAGTGTTCTAAGACACTTTTATTCATCCTTATGATTCTCATTATTAAAATTGCACTGTTCAATATAATATATGAACATATAGTTAAAGGTTTTACAACCTTTACAA
>CAOJBJ012856056.1:0-12123 GCA_948291685.1 Euphorbia celastroides
TCTTTTGAATCTTTTAGAGTGTGGTATCTCTAAATTTTTTAAAAGTCCTAATAGAACTTAGAGTTTGGCGATTATTTCTAAGGTTGTAAGAAAAATCGACTTCCGACATCTTGGAGATCAACGAATTTCGGTTGTTTATCCGTCTTTCGATTGCTTCGCGCTGCATCAGTTGGTATCAGAGTCTACCGTATTGGTGATGAGAAAGAATCTTTTTCAATCCACTTGCACCATAAAGGAAAAGGTATGCAAGTTTAAAATTAATGGCGACAGTTGTGAAAATATCATATCGTTAGAAGCAGTTGAAAAACTAGAATTGCCAATGGAATTTAATCCAAATTCAAATAGATTGTCTGGGGGTGAAAATATATTGAATAAGCGTGTGCGAGTATGGTTGTCCATGGGTTCCAAATACAAGGACGAAATATGATGCTCCGTTGTGGACATGAAGGCGTTTCATTTGATATTGGATCGTCCATGGCATATTGAAAGAGGAGTCCAGCACGATGAGAGAGCTAATTCTTACAGCTTCAAATTCGACCGTTACAAACTTATTTTGCTCCCGATGAAAGAGGAAAGCCCGAGTCAGTTTACAAAAGAATGTGAAGAGTTACAGGATTTTGGTTTATCTTCACTCTTTGAAGTTATTTATATTGACAACCAAGGTCCTACATTAACTCGTGCCCCTTCAAGTCCGTCAAACAATTTTCAATTTGCAACTCCCAATTTGCAAGATTCGATTGATATGTGTCCTTTTGATTTTATTGGTGATTCAATATTTTTAAATATTGAATTAACCAATGATATTGCTTTTGTGGTTGTGATTGAGAAGATAATTTCTTACGTGTCAAAAATTCGAGGTCAAATTTTCTTCAACCTGGGGAGAATGATGCAAAGTGGAGGAATAATTATATCCTTCCATAATTGTTTTTTTGGTGGGGACTTGCTGATGGACTTAGCCAAAATCATCCATTCACTAATAGGGCATTTTCCTTTTTAGTTAATAGGTAGTTTAATTGAAATAGGATTTTATATTATTTTATTATGTTTTTATTAGTATGATATTTTATCTATTTGGATAGTTTAGTTCAAATCTAATTAGGTAGTTTAGATTATTTAAGATTTGTGTTGATTATTAGTTATTATTTTTCTTTTTAATTATTTGCCTATAAAAGGCATTGATGTAATCTGTTTTAAGGAAGTTTTTGATGAATATTGAATAAGAGTGGTTTTCTTGAAATTCTTTTGAATCTTTTAGAGTGTGGTATCTCTAAATTTTTTAAAAGTCCTAATAGATCTTAGAGTTTGGTGATTAATTCTAAGGTTGTTAGAAGAATCGACTTCCGGTATCTTGAAGATCAACGGATTTCAGTTGTTTATCCGTCTTTCGGTTACTTAGCACTGTATCAGTTGGTATCAGAGCCTACCGTATTGGTGATGGGAAAGAATCTTTTTCAATCCACTTGCACCATAAAGGGAAAGGTATGCAAGTTTAAAATTAATGGCGGCAGTTGTGAAAATATCATATTGTTAGAGGCGGTTGAAAAACTAGAATTGCCAATGGAATTTAATCCAAATTCAAATAGATTGTCTGGGGGTGAAAATATATTGAATAAGCATGTCCGAGTACCGTTGTCCATGGGTTCCAAATACAAGGACGAAATATGATGCTCCGTTGTGGACATGAAAGCGTTTCATTTGATATTGGGTCGTCGATGGCATATTGAAAGAGGAGTTCAACACGATGAGAGAGCTAATTCTTACAGCTTCAAATTCGACCGCTACAAACTTGTTTTGCTCCTGATGAAAGAGGAAAGCCCGAGTCAGTTTACAAAAGAATGTGAAGAGTTACAGGATTTTAGTTTATCTTCACTCTTTGAAGTTATTTATATTGACAACAAATTCGACCGCTACATTAACTCGTGCCCCTTCAAGTCCGCCAAACAATTTTCAATTTGCAACTCCCAATTTTCTTGAAATTTTCTTAAATATTTTAGAGATTGGTATCTCTTGAATTTTTAGAAGTCCTAATAATCTTAAAGTTTGGCGATTAACTTTAAGGATTTTAGAAGAATTGATTTCCGGTATCTTGGAGATCAACGGATTTCGGTTTTTTTATCCCTCTCTTGATGCTTCGACTGCATCACCATCACTGTGTTATAGCCACCTTATTGCCAATGATCCACAAAGCTTATTAAAGTTCTTTAAGTGAAAATGCTTCCTCATTATTGACATCAATGCTTATCCAATCTATACTCTGTAAACCACTTAACCATCTCCTTCGGAAAAACCAAATCCAACATAGGATTTAGTAGATGCCTCAAATTTGTCAAATTTTCAATCCCTTTCACAGATCTTATTTTGTCATTTCCTCTCAAATTCAAGATCAGCAAGTGGTACAGTTCCCACATTGTATCTGGTAGCTCTACTAAATCCTTATTATAAGATAAGTCAAGCTCTCTCAAATGAATCAATCTACTTATATTGGTTGGGACTTCTACTATACCACATCCACTTAATACCAATGATCTCAACAAAGTGAACTCGCTGAAAATTTTATTCAAATTCAACTCAAATGTTTTTCGAAAAGACCATGACGATGGCGATGAAACAATTAGACTTCACAATTTTTTGAATTGTAAAATGAATCAAGGCACTGGACTTTTCCGTCAAAACTAAGACTTACATGACGTAGTAAGTTACCAGTTGATTCATCCAAACTGATTGCCTCACTATCATCATGAACATCTATACCAAGACATTCTTTTTTCACTAGAAATTGAGCGAAATCATGTACTATATCATGCATTTGACATCTAGTAATGTCGACTTCTCGATCAAAATCTCTATAAACTACAATATTTTGAAAGAGAGACCGCAACACTAAGTTATGGAAATATTCATCACCAAGAATTTCTATATCTCTCGGTTGTCTTCCTTTGATGTAGCCTTGAGCCATCTAATGCCTAATCAGTTCATCTTTATCCATCACATAGTCTTTGGGGAAAACAGAACAATAAGCGAAACATTGTTTTAATGGTGATGGCAAGTCATAGTAACTTAACCACAATGGGGCTGCAATGTCTCTTTGAACACCCTCCAAATCCCACAGCTCACTATCTAACACACTCTTCCACTCCATTCTAGAGCTTTTTAACTGCAACAGGCCTGCTATTGCCCTTATAGCAAGAGGTAAGCCCTTACACTTTCTTAGTACTTCAATACCAATCCCTTCTAGAATTTCCCTATCTTGGCTAGACCTCCCAGAGAAGGCAATCATAGAAAACAACTCCCATGATTTTCTCTCGGACAACAAACTAAATTGCAGTATATCTGATTCTAAGCAACCCATTATCCTCCCAACATTTTCATTACGTTTGGTTACAAGAACTCTACTCCCAGGAAGATCACTTTTTAGGCAATCTTCCAACTGTTTCCATTTATTAGGGTCTTCGTTCCACACGTCGTCCAACACAATGAAAACTTTTTTCCCCTCAATACACTTTTGAATATTCTCCATTATATTTTGTAAAGATACTAAGTTTGGGGTGTCACCACCTAGAGATACAAGGATTTCTTTAGCAATCCTAATTTCATCAAAGGGATCAGACACACAAACCCAAATCCTTTTATCAAAATGGGTCTTCACTCGCTCATCATTATAAACTAATTTTGCAAGAGTTGTCTTTCCAATCCCTCCCATCCCTACAATAGAGATGGGGCGGATTGTTTTCCTCTCACTATCCCCAGCCAACAACAACTCTATGAGTTTTTCTTTGTCGTAATCCCGGCCTTTGACCTCTGATATGTCAATAATAGAGGTCGTCGTAGGCCTTTCAACCAGCTCATTACTTCCTTCTAATGGTAAGAAACGATATTTTTCTTTTTCGCAAACAATAACATCTAATCTTTTATTCAGTTCTGTAATTTTGACAGCAATATCTCGGCGAAAACTAACTTCACCGAAGCAAAAGCAAGGTGATAAAATGAAGGACCATACCTTTCTTTTAGGCTTGGATGAAAAATCATCTCTTACTCTTTGAGATTTCATAATTGCAAAACTCCATTCATCCAAGACATCTTCAATGTCATAAGAGACGTCTTTCAGCCTATCAACGCAAAATTGAACAGACGCATCCTTCCACTGCCTCCTGTCTGCATCAACTTTGACGGACTCGAGATTGTTAGTAAGCGTTTTCACTTGTTTCTTAACGCCAACAACAAGTCGTACCTCTTGCTCAATCTCCTTAGCGATGGTGGAGATTAGCATATCCAACACTTTTGACACAACTGCATCAGCCACAGCCATTTCAAATAGCTGGATGAAAATGTTATGTGAAGGGTGTATGTTAGGAGTGATTGAAATTGTTGATTGTAATAATTTGATTCAGTATTCTGAATTTATAGTGCATGAAAAAGGTAAAAACATTCTCAATGGGCCTCTACTTCATAAGGCCCGGTAAAAAGAAGGCCTATATTAGGTATATAGGTTGAGTATGGGTTGCGCTTTGTGGCTAGCCTAGGCCCAGCATTCTTCACTTTGGGCCCATATTATGTAGACCTGTTATGATTAGTTGTTAGTTGGTGTCCAAAATAATTTATTGTTTGTAATTATTTTGTCTGTTAAATAGTTAAAAGTAGCAATTACCTAATCCATTGAAAATGTTGTTTGATGCTGTAAAGGACAAAATTTAATTATTTGTTTCAATGTTATTGTGTATTTTATTGTTGACCAAGTTCCATTCCAGTCCGAATCAGGAAAAAGTAAGAGGAATTGAATGCAGGCCAAATTATATATTAAATTCAAACAAAATTAAAACCTCCGGTCGCATAAATTTAATTTACAGATTCTGAATAAAGAGAGAGTACTTAGAACTAATTACGCTACATGGCAACTATAACACAGAACCCTAAAAGGCGAAATTGTGCACTACAATGTTATGATGATTCTAATATAGATGACAAAAGCAAATTTCTTGTTGGTGAAAGTTGAATGATCAAATAAAATTGTGCATACATTTTCTATGTTTTCATTCGGATTTATATTCTGATAACAAAGAGAGAAATAGCTCGGTGATACCCGAGATAGAATAACCCCAAGCGAGCTCGGGACAGATTACCCTTACAAGGACCCCCGACCTCGCCATCACAAGACTAATTACCTTGTTGAGGAGAGCCAACTCAATAACGACAATAGGAGGGAAGGCCGGAGCAACACCTGAGCTACTAGTAAAGACCATGATGACAGCTCTGAGCAAACTCGGCCGGTAAAAAGGCATCCAAAGTGCTTCACGAGCTCTAAAAGAAAGCGCACGAACTGGGAATACTCATCAGACTCCTCGGTAGAGTCATCCGAGCCGAGGCACCGGCGCGCGGAGAAAAAGCGAGAGGTATCAAAAGGTGAGTCAAGTAAACACTTGAGCAAAGCTATAGCTAAGCAAGTTAAAGCTATCATGACCGAGGCAGGAATTGATCCCCTCATCCCAGAGATTGAGAGCACAGAGTCACCTTTCAGCCCGGAGATCCTAAGGGAAAAATTTCCGTGCGGATTCAAGTACCCTCACCTGTGAGATTATAGTGGCGTAGGCAATCCCACAATTCATGTTCGAGGTTTCAGGCATGCTATGGAAACCACTGAGGCATCGGATGCCATGATGTGCCAAATATTCCCAAACACCCTCACGGGACCAGCCACTTTTTGGTATGATAACTTAGAAGCCGGGTCCATAAGCAGTTTTTGAAAAATGGTGAAAAACTTCGTGATGCAGTTCGTCACTTCCATTCCATCATACAAAACCATGCAAGATCTTCAGATCCTTATTAGGAAGCCTTTGGAGAGCTTGACGGAGTATGTAGAAAGGTTCCAGCAAACCGCTGTGCAGATCAAGCAATGAAATGTTGATGTGGCTATCGATGATTTAGCCAGCAACTGTGGTAACAAGGACATGTCCAAAGTCTTACTTACCCAGTGACCCAAAACTCTCGCTCTGGTCATGGCTAAATCAAGAGAGTGGGTAAAGTGGGAGAATAAAAAAAGTAGCAAGCAAGCTACCCAACTCCGCCCAGAATAGCTGATAACACTCAGCGTGGAAGATCGTTCAAAAGTAGACTCGAGCCAATTCAAATAGAACCAATATTCAAGGCTTATCCTCTCAAGGGCTCGAAAAAGGAACTCTTGTACTGGATACAAACCACGAAGCAGAACATCCAATACCCGCGGAAGGTGATCCATCCGGGTCATCCCAGAAGATGATACTGAAGATTGTAGGCAGCTGGTGGAGGAGCTATAGAGGTGAGAAGCTGAGGGGAAACTAAACAATTTCACCCCCGAGCAGGTTAAAAACAAAGGAAAGGAGAAATTTGGGGAAAATCGGAGAAAGGAGGACAACCCCATCACTAACCGAAGAGTACTTACTCATGTCATTGCCGCAGCAGGAAAGAGGAAATGGAAAGGTATGAAAGGCAGTAACAGCCGAAGCGATCCCGCTACTTACTACAGTTTTGCGCACATCCGAAAACCTCTGCCCCATGATGATGCGTTGGTCATCCAAATGGTGGTGGAAAACTTCATGGTCAAGCGGGTGATGGTTGATACCGGAAGCCCTGTGAATTTGATCACAAGAGCAGCTTTCGACGCGCTGGGGCGCAATCCAAACAAGTTAGAGATCAACCAAGCACCAGTGCTCAGAATGAGCGGCCATGCAGTCCGGTTTTGGGAGCAATTTTTATGAAGATTAGCATCGGTGATAAAACACCTTTTTGGATTGCTGAGGTTGAAATTCTGGTCATAGACATCCCCCTCGCTTACAACATCATCCTGGGGCGAGGTACCATCTCAGGATCAGAAGCAGTCATATATTTGAGGCACCTGGCCCTACTTATTCACACCGACAACGGAATGGTGACAACGGGAGGAGAATGAAAGTTAGCCAAGGAGACTTACTGGCTCGGGGGAGCAGGCAAAGTCATCCGAGCCGGTTGGAGAGCTACATACTATGATGTTGACACAGGGCAAGCTAGTGCAAGTAAGCTCCACCCTAGAACCAGAAATTCAAAGCCAGATAATGCAGGTGTTGGAGAAATATGTGGATAAGTTCGCATGGGAAGAAAGTGACACAACCGAGATCAAACTAGGAGTCATTGAGCATGAGCTGAATATCGACCCCGAGGCAACCGCTGTTAAGCAAAAAAGGAGGAACTTTGGTCTAGAGAAGCAAAAGGTTATTTCAGAAGAAGTAAGAAGGTTATCAAGGATAGGGCATCTGAGAAGTGAGTTACCCGAGGTGGATGGCCAATGTGGTGTTGGTGGCCAAACCCAACGGGACCTACAGAATGTGTGTAGATTTCACCGATTTGAACAAAGCTTGCCCGAAGGATTCCTATCCACTCCCTAACATTGATATGATGGTCGATGCTACTGCCGCCCACGCCATCATGTCAATGCTGGATGCAAAAACATGATACAACCAGATCCAAATAGCGGAAAATGACATCGAAAAGACCTCATTCATCACTCACGAGGGCACATACTGTTACAAAGTGATGCCTTTCGGCTTAAAGAACGCATCTGCGACCTATCAATGGCTCGTGAACAAGATGTTTGAGGGGTTGGTGGGAGATATTATGGAACTGTATGTGGATGACATAATAGTGAAGACCAAGTCCAAGAAAGCCCATGCGGCCGACCTAGAGAAGGTCTTGGAAATTTGCAGAGATTTTAACCTGAAGTTGAATTTGAAAAAGTGTGCTTTCGGAGTATCAGCGGGGAAGTTCTTGGGTTACATGGTATCTGAGAGGGGAATAGAAGCGAAACCGGACAACATCCAAGCGATCACCGAGCTGGCAACGCCTAAAAGTGTTAATGATGTCCAAGTATTGAATGGAAAAATGAATGCTTTGGGGAGATTTATATCCTGCTCAGCTAGAAGGTGCCTTCCGTTCTACAAAACGTTGAAGAATATTAAGAACTTTGCCTGGACAGAGGAGTGTAATAAGGCCTTTGAGGATTTGAAAATGTTCCTCTCTTCGCCTCCAATGTTGAGCAAACCACAGATTGGCGAACCGCTATACTTATACATAAGTATCAATAATGAAGCCATTGGTGTGGTGTTGGTTCGGGAAGAAGGGAAAGAATAACTCCCAGTCTACTACTGCAGCAAAGTAATGAAAGATGCTGAGCTGAGATACCCCCGGCTAAAAAAAGCTATGGATGCTGTGATAATTACATCTAAGCAGCTCCGACATTACTTCCAGAGCCACACAGTGATCGTAAGAACTAATCTGCCCCTCAAGAAGATGTTACAAAAGCCCGAGATCACAGGAAGAATCATGGAATGGGCGCTGAAGCTGTCCGAACTTGATGTTCGTTTTGAGCCAAAGAAAGCCTTTAAGGCGCAGGATCTAGCAGAGGTGAAAGCAGATTCCCACGATATAATGTGGATGATTCATATAGACGGAAGCTCTTATTAGAAGCACAGAGGTGTTGGGATTTATATGGTTGGCCCAGGGAATATCCGATTCAGCCAGGCTGTCCAATTATTATGGAAAGCCACTAATAATGCAGCGGAATACGAAGCACTTCTGTGGGCCCTCCGAGCTATCAAGGCGATCACCCCAAACTGTTCTCGGATCAAAAGTGACTCCAAGTTGGTAGTAAACCAGCTCGGAGGAGGGTACGCTGCTCGGGATGCAAACATGTTACAATACCTGTCTAAGGCAAAGGAGCTCTCTGAGCAGATCAAAGCCGGAGGCATTGCTCTGGAACTCTTGCATATACCCCGAACCCAAAATATAGAAGCAGACAGACTTGTTAAAGAGTTGCCAAGAGTTGCCAAGGTCTTAGAGTAGGAGGACGAGTGGTACACCCCGATGAAGAGATACCTGAGGATCCTATCAAAGCTCAAAAAGTTGTTAGAAAGTCGTACCAGTACGCCCTCATCAGAGACACTTTGTACCGGAGATCACTGACCCATCCGTGGAAGAAATGCATAGACAAAATTGAGGATGACTATGTGCTATGAGAGGTGCACGAGGGGATATGTAGAGGCCATGAGAAGAAGGACGCCATGGTGAGAAAGGTGAAGTTACTAGGCCTTCAAATCATACTGCGAGGCTCTCCACATCAAACTGAGTTTCACCTCGGTATCCTATCCCCAGAGTAATGGGATGACCGAGGTAACCAACCGAACCATGATGGAAGGACTTAAAACATGAGTTATGAAGAGTGGAGCTTCGTGGGTTGATGAGCTGCCAAATATGCTATGGAGTTACAGAACTACACCCCAAACAACATCTGGAGAAAGTCCTTTCCTCCTAACCTATGGTACTGAAGCTGTCATCCCAGCTGACATTGGAACTCCCACAGAGAGAGTACTCCACTATGCCGCTGGTGAGCCAAATGAAGAGGCTTTGTGAGCTAAACTGGATGGTCTCGAAGCTAGGAGAGAACAAGTCGGTGTACAGGCCGAGGCCTACCGGCAAAGGATAGCTTCAGTGTTCAATCTCACAGTTCATGCCCGAACCTTCCAGGTCAGCGAATTGGTTCTGCGGAGCACTGAAGCCTCCCGAGCTAGAGAAGGCCAAGGAAAATTTAGCATCAACTAGGAAGGACCGTTCAAGATAAAAGCAAAAATCAGCCTGAACACATACAAGTTACATAATCTAGAAGGAAAGGACATCCTCAAGACCTGGAATATTGTAGCTTTCAAAAAGTTCTATCCAAAAGATTATTCAACTCGTTTCTATGCCCTAAAGAACTAGTTTCTACGCAAGTTTTTTATCAATTTTACTTTATTCCCTAAGGCACTTGCTGCCACACTAGGTGAAAGTAGTCTTTGCATTCCTCCAAGGCATTTACTGCCAATGTACTTTGTTTATTCAATAAAATGACACTCTACGAGCTGATATATTAGCTTTACATTCGATGTCTTCAATAAATAACGCTGAGCCCTTGTACGAGGTAGTAACGAACCAATAAACGAGGCAAAAAGTAAATGCTGAAAATCCTGTGAGACTCAAAGACGTTACGTTTAAGGGCCAGATCAAAGGAGCATGCGATAAGTAGATTAACGAATAAGTGTTAGGACATCAATAGTCCATACAACACAAAAAACGCACAAACAACAGACTAAACGCGATAAGTACAACTCTTTATGGCACCGAGCAGATGCATCAACAGCGGCGGTGGGCCCAGCGGCGGCCCCAGCAAAGCTGAGGGGAAGCACCGAGCTGCTTATACCTGCGTTTTCCCCTTGGCTCGTGTTCATATTGTTGTCTATCTCAGCACTGAGCGAACCAAGAGTCCCTTGGGCTTGTTCGGCAGCCACCCTCTTCTCCCTTTCCTCCTCTAACTACTGAATTCACAGATGGGTTTCTGCCAAGGAGCACGCAAAATTTATCAATCTGGCCATACCTGAACGCAGGAGAACAACAATAAGCAAAATATCAAGAAAAAGAATACTCACAAAGCTCGGTGATTTCAATGATGACAAGGCGGTTATCCCCAGTCCGCTGATAAATGATGCTGTCGTTATAAAGATTTTGAGTGGCCTGGGCATTACCAATTTGGTCCGAGGTAAGCTGTTCTAAAATTCGGATAGTCCGAGCCTGAACTTTCCACAAAAAGCAATCAAGGCGCCAATAATATTTAGCGGAAGGTTTGGCATTCCATTGGAGGGAGAAAGGAAATTTCCCCCTTGGATAGATGAAACCTTTCTTATTCTACATCTCCAACTTCACCCAAAACCAATCCAATTTCCAATTCTCCAGCTTTTTGATAAGGGTAGAAAATTTGGGCGCGTTGGCTCGACCCGGCGCCCAGTATAATAAATCCCCCGAGTTTTTGTACTTGGGCGTATAAAACCTACGAAAGACCGTGCCATCTAACCATAAGCGTAGGTCGTTGCAAAGCCGCTCCAAAGTGCTCATCATCAGCCATGAATTGGGGGCAATCTGTCTAGGACAAATGCCAAACTCGTCCATAATGGAAGAAATGACATAGCTGAAAGGCAGTCGTATTCCCCAATCAATTTATGAAGTAAACACGGTAAAATGACCTTCGGGCGGGCGATCCAGTCGATCTAAAGTACCCGGTGCCACTCCTGCTAGCCCTTGCAAATTGCTCAGTTGCCGACAATAGATATCGGCATGCTCTTGAGGACACGCACAGGGGACGAAGATTGTCGACCCGGTTGTGGGAACAAGTGGCTCTTCAGGCGCAGGTACCCCTTTTTCTTGATTTAAAACCCTAAGTTCTACGCCAAGAGTGTTAGCATGTTTTCGGGTATATTTCATCCCGCACCTTGGAATCTTTAAAGAAGGAGGCTCCATATCGTGATATTTCAGATCCATCATCGGGTAGAATTCAACGCGATAACAGTTCACGGAGTCGAAACTGGTTAACGAAGGGCTGGTAGGAGGGGTGCCCAGACGACGAAGATAGGACATACAAATTATTGAATGGAAGCAGTTAAAACAAAGAAGAGAGCAAAAAACTCACCGGAATCTGGAGAAGAAAGAAAGCAATCGGGATTTTTCGGTAAGATAATTGTTGGAAGTCGCACGAGAATATGAGAAATAATCAGAAGCGTAAAGAAGAATAAGAGGGAGGAAGTACGGAATATATAGGCGAGATTTGAATTTGAAAAGACAGCCAGATAGCTGTCGCACCACGCGCAAGTGAGGAAGCCAAGGGGCACGAGCGTGTAACGCACGAGCGAAAGCCGTCCTAAGGGAAACACTCGCTACGTCGCGGTTGTATTGTAAATATCATGCACTCACCCGAGCCACCAACTCTAAAGAGTTAGGCTCCGAGCTGGGGAGGGACATCTTTGCGTAAGCAAAGAAAAAATCTCAACAATTTTTCTCAACAGCCACCAACTCTAAAGAGTTGGGCTCTGAGCTGGGAGGGACATATTTGCATAAGCAAAGAAAAAATCTCAACAATTTTTCCCAATAGCTAGCAACTCTAAAGAGTTGGGCTCCGAGCTGGGGAGGGACATCTTTGCGTAAGCAAAGAAAAATTCCTCAATTTTTCTTCACAAACATTCGACCCTAAAGAGCCGAAACCCGGCCTCGGGGCGGACATCTAATAATAAAGAGAGAAATAGTTCGGTAATACCCGAGCTA
>CAOJBJ012857836.1:0-18227 GCA_948291685.1 Euphorbia celastroides
CTCAACACTTCAATCTCCTTCAGACAAATCAAAGCATAAAATGATTGCCAACCGAATAAAGCCCACATTATAAGAGGCAATGATAATCATATTTGATTTGATTAGGATAACCACAAAAGGGTCAAATTATCATACCATCACCATCCAGATATCAGGTTCTGATTCATAGAAAACATGAGAATGCCTTTCTGCTTCTATAACCTCACAAGCTGCATCTGGAGAGAAAATTCTGCAAACCCAACAAAGAAAACAGCATAAAAACGTAATTATGCAATTCAATCGGATTGACCCAGCACAGAAAATAAAATAGGTAAAATACCTAGTAAATGTAATGAGACCTTCGCTGAGGCCAATAACGGAAAGTTGGGTGGAAAAGGGCAAATCAGCAGGAAAGAAGAAGAGAATCTTATCAAGCTCCTGCCCTTCAAGTTGCCCTCTTCTCAAATCAAATACGCATAATTGCATCCCTTCAGTAGCAGAATTAGCAGACGCCATACCCATAGCTGGATTATTGTTAAAAATCTTCAAAATCCTACTATTAGCAACAACAGATTTTGAATTTCAGATACGAGAAACATAGTCAAACATTAATTATCAACAAGCACGACTGGTAGCTTTTAATTTTGAAGTTCTCTTTCGAGTAAAGTACAACTTACAAATTTCGATCCCATGAAGATTCCGATCCTCACTGATCCGGAAAATTCAGGCCGGCGGCGATGACTCGTGGAGACGGTGACGGACGGGGTGATGCGACGGTGAGAATACGAGCAGGGAGAGAAACCTTGCTGGTGCGATTTTCACGATGCGGAACTTCGTGTGATATTTACCGAGGGCTTAATGCAAAGAAATAAATTCTCTGATGCTCCAGGCGTAAAAATATAAAAGTTCAAGGGCCTTTGGGGATTGTTTGACTTCTACTGTGAAACTGTAAATTGAAGATTCGGTATAAACTTAATAATATATCCCCTATCATTTAATAAGCTACTAAACTTTAATTTAGGAGCCAACACGAAAAACTAGAGAACCAGTGATAAAATGTACATTATTTTTTGAAAAAAATGATATAATTCAATACATTATTATTAAAAACAAACAAGACTGTAGGAATAATATTAGTAGCTTGAATTTGGTTAGTTGTCATTTTGTTCGTCGGTCTGCAAATCAGTTAGTACATCAGTTGGCTAGGCTTTCTGATTCTTCGACATATATGGGTGAATGGAATAGTTGCCCCTCTTTGTTAGACTTTGATTTTGATTAATATAATTATTTTTCAGTAAAAAAAAAACAGATTGCTATATTATTAGTTTTCAAATTAATAGTGTTCATAATTATTTATTTTGCGATAGTTTTAGTGTCAAAATTATAATTCTAAATTTGAGGAAATGATAACAGAAAATCATATGATGATTTCATTTTTGCAAAGTTAGTCCATATACACTGATAGATTGAATTGTACACCATCCATTCAATAATACTTTGTCAAAAATAAAGTGGCCCAAAGTTTACCATTTCTTTTTAGAGCACATTTTTATTCTGTTCAATTAATATCATTTGAACAAAAGAAAATTGAACCGTAAACTAACTGAAAAAAGTGCCTATAAATCTACAATGTCAATTGTAGTAAGAACATCAGCTTTCTCTAAGGGAAAGATTGATAGACTAGATTAGAGAGGATAATTAGACGAGATACTTGAAACCAAAAGAATAAATCAAGACTGTAATCTATGATGCACATTTTCCCTTCAAGGATTCATCTGTTCATCTAATAGGTTAAGCCATAAATAATACATACAAAAGCCTGAAACATACATTTGATACAAAAAGTCGAGAAAAGAAAAAAGGATCAAAACCTATCACTATAAGGGGTTCCATATACAATAAGGTATGGCACAGTACGGAGAACCGAATCAATTGGTACTGCAAAATTCACCCCTGATGATGATCCTGTTCCTGCATTCATCACCCCATTTATTTCACTACTTTGAACTCAATCTGTTTCGTGTACTAATGATTTCATGTCACATTTAGAGCTTTTTCTATAGCATCTCACTCACATTGCCACTAAATCTGAATTTACGAGTTATATGCATAAACTATGAAAAATACAAATTGAAAAGGATACCTTTTCGAGTGAAAGTTGCAGTGTTAACTCCTATGACATGACCATAAGAATCGACCAATGGCCCTCCCGAATTCCCTGCAAATAAGATCAAATATGTCAAAGGGCAACCGTTCATGGCTCATTTAGGAGATACCATAGAATGACTCCAAAAAGTTCTAAACAAGCATGACAATCTTATGAAAGTTAAGCTTATCCCAATCGGCAAACTAAAATTTTACCAGCATTGATGACTGCATCTGTTTGTATAGCTCCTTTAATTGCCCTTCCATTTGGAGATGGTATTTCCCTTCCTAGCCCACTTATCACCTGCATAATTCAAAACATTACACAATCAACATATTCTCTTTTAACTTGGTATCTCTAAGCGTGGGTATTATTGTTTATTACTGATGGGAGCTCTAGTGATGGACAAATTAGATTCAGAAACCGAATGATGATCTTTCATACAATTAAAGAAAAACAATCCTATGATATTTCTCTCTTGAACTCCATATAATAATGTTGTGTTTTTTTCTAATCACAATAGGAAAAGGTTCCGTAATTTGGATTAACTGTCGTGAATTATCGAAGAGTTACCCCTGTTGTGAGTGTATTTTCATATCCATAAGGATTCCCAATGGCAAAACAGCTTTGACCAACACGCAGGTTTCTCGAAGAACCAAAAACAGCAGGCTTAAGTTCATGTCCCTCAACATCAACCTGTGCACAAAACCAGAGCAAATAATTCTCATTTTGATGCTAAATCCCTACCTAAAAGGATAAAATATGTATAGAATATCTATTCATGACCAACACAAAGTAGTGAAACAACTGAAATTCATGGGTCCAATTAAACACCTTAAGCACAGCCAAGTCATAAGCTGGATCAAAGCCGATGATTTTCCCTTCCCTAGTCAAGCTATTTCCTTCAGAATCAACTAGAAGAACCTATACATAGAGAACAATTCAATACCGATGACAAGCAGTTTAATCACTTGGATTAAGAAACTCAACAATTGAGCATATATCATAGAAAAGGCGAGACCTCACAACGTTGTAGTCCACTTCTATCAGTAGCCAATTTAGACACAACATGGTAGTTTGTGACCTGCCACACAAATACATCACCTGTGAAGAAAACAAATCTTTGTATGCAATCTTCCAAATCCGAAAGAAACCGGAATAATTGAACACATGACAGAAGAGCCTAAAATGTGGCCAAACTTATCCCAGATGAATCCTGAACCAGTCCCTTCAATTTTGGCATTGTCGTCCCCATTAGGTGTAGCTTTATTGGAAGAGCTCTTGGGGCTCTTAGCTAATTCAAGGTCCTTGATGAAAACAACTGATGGTGAAGTTGACTGCATAAGCTTGCAAAAACAGTGAAACTAGAGACCAATATATAATACTACACAGACAAAAAGGAAGGAAAATTCCTCTAGAAACAAATGCCCAACTATGCTTACTAAACAATTAGCAAACACATTTCAAATATGACCAGCACTATAGCTTCAATATCAAAATGCTCTTACAGAACAGTCTAATAATATCGATTGATTAGCAGCAATTAATTTCAATTTCTACCTAAAACAATAACCTACCAGAAGCAATGAATAATCCAAAATTGGGAACTAGATTAGCACTGAGCTGCACATGAAATTGAAGCAAATAAACATTGCTGAATGTGAAAGAGAGATTGGGGAAAGACCTGAAAGAGGTAAACAACCCTATCTTCTTCAGTTTGAAGATCATCTTCTAGAGCGAGAGCAGAGAAAAATGAAAGAGGTTTGGAGTCGATAATTTGAAAATTAAGCAGAGAAGAAGACAGAATCAAACTGGACCCAAAGAGTAATGCTTTTCTTTTAGAAAAAAGAAGAGGCTTAGTTGAAAATTCTTGAGGATTTGAAGGGGAAGGAGAAGCCTGAAGCCGAGGAGGACAGGAAATGGAATGCGAAGAGCTTAACACCACCATTTTAACTGAAAAACCGTCGTGTAATCATATGAGAAGAGCAAGGATAAAAGCAGTTGCCTTGAAGATACAACACGATGTCGTATTCTATTTGGGCTATCTCTTATGAGTTGTAATATGATTGCTTCCTTTTTTTATAAAGTTGGAGCCATACCAATTTTTTGTGCTTGGAATGAAAAACAAGTAAAGTTTTCAATTCCATGAATAAAATCTCATGGAATTCATTAAGCTGTGTACAAATTGAATTCTTCCAAAATATAGCAAATCTAAAGACTAAATCAATAGTCCCCCTTAATATACATAAATTTATATCATGATAATAATTAATAATTTTATAGTATTAGTAATACTACTATAAATAACATGTTTGTTTATATTTTTATAATAATGATATTATTATTATCGTTCAAATATTCACGTGGATATTTTTCTAAGTAAATTTTTTGTCCAGTTTAATTTATTAATAATATTTTTTGATTTTTTGTATGTCAATTACCATGTATAATCAGTAAATGCATATGTTCAATGAACATACTTGATTCATGAACATACGTACATATTTGGTAATCACTTCACTTTCTACATGCCGTATTTGTTTTCTTTCTCAATTTTTCTAAACTTGAATTTAGATATCACAATGTTTTTTTCCAAATTACCACAAATAATGTACCACATTCGTTGTATATACTTATTGTATGGCAACAAAATGTATTATATTTTCATAAAAAAAGTAGTTACCAACTCAAAAAGAATATAGTATTGCATGCTAACATATGTATTTATATAAGTATTCGTGAAGTAAAAAAAAAATAAAAGCAGAGAAGAAAAGCAATGGCAGTCATATGGATGTATGTTGGGGTTATAATAATATTATGTATTTTGGTAATGAAAGGGAATGAAATCAAATATGGAAGAAGAAAAGGGTTGCCTGCTGGTTCAATGGGTTTGCCATTTTTTGGTGAAACTGCTAATTTTCTTACTCTTGGCCCTGATTTCATGAACAAACACAAATCTAGGTACCTTTGCCTCTTATGTATTTATTTATTTCAATTATTTTTGGATTTAGCTACATCAAATGTTCGTAAAATTCCATTAAATCTTATATGTTGAGTGTAATAATGTTTGTTGAAATGCATCCTCACACCCTGAATATAGCACAAGAAGCCAAATATCACTGTAAATTTTCAAAAGTTTTTGTTATTCTCTTGAGTTTGAAAAAAGGCACCAATTTATCCCTTCAAAATAAGGTGTCGGCTTTTAGTTTTTTTACTTTTTAAATGTTTTATTTTTTTAATTTTTTTTCTCATCAAAAGATGATATGTGTTGATGAGAGGTAAGTTGGTGGACTTTTGTCAATTTTAAATGATTAATTTGAACTTTTGAAAGCTCAAAGATAGTTCCGACTTTTTGCTGTAAGTTGGAGAGGCAAATGATACACTTTGACCCGTAAATCTCTCAATGCGTCACATTGGATTCCCGTTTTAATGTAGTTATACATAGTAAGCTAAAACTTTGCCCAAACATAAAAACTATACATATAGCCAAGAATCAATCTATAAAAAAGACGGTGGGATGACCAAGTTGTACACTTGCTGTGCCCAACCCACTTGATAAAAAATATAAATTATACCCTTAACTAGTAACTTATTTCAAATCATGCCACAAAAGACTTTGAATATGTCAATGACTACATTTTATTTTTGGGGCAGGTACGGAAGTTTATTCAAGACACACATACTCGGAGCTCCAACAGTAGTATCGATGGATCCGGATATCAATAGATACATACTATTGAACGAAGGAAAAGGGTTAATTCCCGGGTACCCCAAATCCATGGCCAAAATACTCGGCAAATTTAACATTGCTTCAGTAAACGGGTCGACCCATAAATACATTAGAGCTTCAATGTTATCCCTTATTAGTCCTATTGCCGTTAAGGAACAAAACCTATTGCTTAGACTCAATAGATCCATCTCATCTTTTCTTGCCAATTGGCATCACTTGAAAACTGTTGATATTCAACACAAGACTGTAGAGGTAATTGACAAGTGGTTTTGAGGGATTGATTATTGATTATTGGCTAATTTTGATAAATGTGGTTTTGTTGAATATTTTTTAGATGTTCTTGTATGTGGCGTTTGATATGGTATTTGAAGGGGGAAAGAAGGGAGATTTATGAGGATTTTAAAGTGGAGTTTGATAAGATTTTTGCTGGGGCTATTTCATTGCCGATAAACATTCCTGGATTTAGCTATCATACTGGATTACAGGTTATTTTCTCTATTTCTTTGGTAGTTTTCAAATTAAGATTCTGAAAATTGAAAAAAAAATAAAGCATTGGACATGTTAAACTTAAGGTATTGTGCCTATTCCAGTAAAAAAATCAATTTTAATATAGAAAACAAATGAGATCATCCGAAGAATTGCTTACTATATAAAACTAATTTAAAATCATAAAAAAGATGAGTTTGTTTTTATATGTAATAGTAGTGGTTTAAAAGATAAAGTTATTAGATATTCCATCATTACAGGGAAGAAAGAAAGTGGTAAAAATAATAAGAGATATGATGGAGAGAAGAGCAAATTCCTCAAAAAGCCACACTGATATTCTAAGTGAACTTTTGGAAACTGAAGAAACAAAATACCAACTGAATGATGAAGAAATTATCGATCAAATTATTACTATTTTGCATTCTGGTCTTGAAACTGTTTCAACTACTACTATGATGGCCATCAAGTATCTCCATGATCATCCGAAAGCTCTTCAACAAATAAGAGTAAGTCCCTTAATGAATTACTAATTATCTTTGATATGATTAATTAAATTAATCAGTTTTTCACAAAATTATAGGATGAGCAATTTGCAATTAGGAGTAGGAAAAGTCCAGGGGAGCCGATTGACTGGGAGGATTTTAAGTCCATGAGTTTTACTCGTGCTGTAAGTATTTACATTTACCTAATAATAACTTTTTTTATTAATTAAGTGAGGAATTTAATTTAATTTAATTATATGAGTAGGTTATTCTCGAAACTGCAAGATTAGCCACGGTTGTGAACGGACTTCTGAGGAAAACAACAGAAGACACTGAATTGAATGGTAACATGTTATACTAATTTATATTTTAACTTTTACATTGCAGGTTAATGTACAAAAATATTTAATTGATTTGTTCAGGGTATATAATTCCAAAAGGATGGAAAATATATGTTTATTTGAGGGAGATTAACTATGATCCTTTGCTGTATCCGGAGCCTTTTATCTTCAATCCATGGAGATGGCTGGTATTTGCAATTATAACTTTTCACAAATTAATAGAATTTAATTGGCATGTGTTATCAATAAAAATTAATTATATTAATGATTATCAATCATAACTATGAATGAGACAAAATATAATAATCAGAACATTTTTATACATAAAATATTTCAAGTTCTGACGCGAGCTAATTTTTGGCTTTATCGTTCGATGAATATAAGGATAACAAGCTCGAGAATGGAAAGTATTGTTTGTTGTTCGGAGGAGGATGTAGACTGTGCCCCGGAAAAGAGCTAGGCATTGCCATAATTTCTATATTTCTTCACTATTTCGTTACACAATACAGGTTTGTTTGTACTATAATTATTAATTTAATTACTAATTAAAGTAGTTGGTTATTATATGATGTCAATGTTTAATGCTTGCAGGTGGGAAGAAATTGGAGGGGATAAGATAGTGAAATTTCCAAGAGTTGAAGCCCCTAATGGACTGCACATAAGGGTCTCCAAATATTAAATTTATCAATTATGCTCAATTTGTGACAAAAACAAAATACACATATCTTCAAATAAATGGATATTTTCAGTGTTTCCAGATTCTACTGGTTTTGTATGCATTATGTAATACAAAATCATTTATGGATCAAAATTAGTTTAACTCTACAATTTTACCACTTGCAGTACTTTTAGAAATATTTTTATGATAATATCTCCTCGCTATATATTCATATCTTATTTTGTACGGATTATTCTTTATAAAGATTAAGATTAGCATAAGTAATTAATTGTTAATCTTGAGCATTATCTTATATCTGTAAACATTATACTGAAAAAAGTTTATTAATAAAATTCAACTGAATGCTCACTTTGGTACCTAAACTATACCTGAAATCTTCTCAGACACCTCAACTATTAAAGTGTCTCCATAGGTACCCCAACTTTCAAAAAGTGCACCATTTCACTACCTCAGTGTCACGTGTCAATTTCTGGTTGGTAGTTAAAAAGTCAAAGTTTGACTTTTTATGAAAAGTCAAACTCACCAAATATTGACATGTGGCACTCAGGTAGTAAAATGGTGCACTTTTTGAAAGTTTGAGGTACCTACGCGGTCCTTTTTTGAAAGTTGGGGTACCTACGGGGACATTTTAATAGTTTGGGTACTTGAGAGAATTTTCGGGTATAATTAAGGTACCAAAGTGAGCATTAGACCATAAAATTTCGTTGTTTATTTTCTGGAATAATTCTATTAGTTAAGTTAAATCTTAAAGTGTGATTTTTCATATGACAGGAAAAAATCTCTCAATATAATATGCTAAACCAGCAGCAGATAGCATATATTTTCTCTTAATGCAAACTAGTATAGCGCCCCCGTGTGATACACGGTAAATCATTTAAATTTATTTAATTAATAAATATAAAATATTTCGTTATTGTTTATTAATTACTAAGAATAATTATTATTAGTAAATCCATTTTTTCTTAACTGGAATCATATTTAATGAAAAAAAACAATAACGATGTATTAAATTTTAAAAAATAGATTTAAAAGATTGTGCACACAATTAAAAAAAAGGAAAATGTGTGTAATATGAAACAATATAGAAAAAGAGAAGAAACAAACATATTCGTTGGATAATTACTTGTGATCTTGAAGTTCTAAATTCATAAAAACACTTTTACTTCTATTTATGTAATGACTTTGTAAACTTTAATAAATTCAAATCAAAAATAAAAAAATTCATACTTACCAAATAGAACATCTTCTTTGACTTTTTTTATCGAGTAATTCTGTATAAGGGATTAATTCGAATAAATTCAAATTAAAATTTGGATGCTTGATCTCCCCAACAATCGTCCTCGACGAAAATACTAACATTCATTCATGCTCTGTTGGTTTAGGTGTTTTAATATTGTTCGGATTTATAATAAAGTTCCTCATATGGTACACCTTGAGTTTTTTAAGCTTATCAACAAATTTGGATATGTGAGTTTTGATTATCGTCGCTTGAATGTGGTTCCCTAATTACAGCATTACAAACATAAAAAAAACGGTGAGAACAATTGACATCATAAAAGAATATTAGATTAAAATAAACAGGTACGTATATATGACACACATAAATCGAAAAATGATCAAATTATTTTTTTTCCTTCAAAATTACGTTCGACTCTTATTAAATATATAGAATCAGTGACAACTCTTACTATGTTTGTACAAAAACAAAGATGACAGCTATTATCTTGATGAAAAACCTAAAATTGTAATTAAATGAATGAAATGTATTGGTTCTAAAATTACAAATATTATTAGTATATATGCTTAAATTTCACTTACCTTTTCGTCTTGTAAAACCATTTTAATACTAAATATTGAATTTGATTTATTACGCTCTGAAACGGTCCAAAGGCGTAGTTTACGAACTTTGAGGGTCCATGCTATCGTAGACGGATTTATATCACCAATAAAATCCGTCTTCAATTTCACCTTAGTTGAATCGATATCATCCATTGAATTATGATTATTCTTCGACATAATAAATTTGAGATAAGAATTACAAATTTGATTTGAAGAGGACAATTTGATGTTGCTGTTCTCAAATACAAAATATACGGCATTCATAGATAAATATATATGATAAATTTAGTGATGAATTATTAATCCATCTCTTATTACATCCTATTTAATTATTTTCATTTAAGTTATCTTATTACCTTTTCTTTACTTATTTAGTTTAGTTTATCAATTTGTTATTAATTTATAGTTATCAATATAGTTTACGGGATTCCATTTTCAAATTGATTTGTTTTGCTTATTGATCAGATTACGAGATTCCATTTCCGTTTAAATATATATGATAAATTAAGTGATGAATTATTAATTCATCTCTTGTCACCTTCTATTTAATTATTTCCATTTAAATTATTTTATTACCTTTTCTTTACTTATTTATTTTAGTTTATCAATTTATTATTAATTTATACTTATCAATATAGTTTACGGGATTCCATTTTCAAATTGATCTGTTTTGTTTCCTGATCAGTTTACGGGATTCCATTTATATTTAAATATATATGATAAATTAAGTGATGAATTACTAATCAATCTCTTATTACTTTTTATTTAATTATTTTCATTTAAGTTATATTATTAACTTTTTTTCACTTATTTATTTCAGTTTATCAATCTGTTATTAATTTATAATTACCAATATATATTACGAGATTTCATTTTTAAAATTGATTTGTTTTGCTTTCTAATTAGATTACGGGATTAGTTCATTTCCAATAAAATTATCTTATTACATTTTCTTTAATTATTATTTATTTTAGTTTAACAATTTATTGTAAAAAATAAATAAAAGAAATAAGGACAATTAAGTAATTTAAGACTTAATTACTTTTAGTAATATATAGATATCAGTTTGATCTTCAAATTGGAATTGCTTATGCATTTCTCGGGAAAAGATCACCTATTTCAAAATGAGTGTCCCCTTCGATGTACTCCATTAATAATTTGACATTTGACCGTCATGTAGGAGAGAGAAAATAAAAAGTAAGAGAATGAAATAATTTAAAAATAAATTAATGAAATCATGGACTATGTATCAACATTTGAGTGGGACATACAAAGGGACACCCATATTAAAACAAGTGATTTTTTTCCATGATACTCACAAATTGCATGCTCAATATTATACTATCTATTTCGCCTACCAATAATACTACAATGTGGTTTACCTATATATATACTTGCTCCGATGTGGTGATAGAATTAAAAAGTTTAAGAAATTTATTATGTTATGTAATAAATTTTGTGACTTGTAATGTTGAAGGTAGCGGTATAAATGAAATTCTGATAATTAGTATAGGGTTTATCTTAGAGTTTGATGAATGAAATTGAAAGGCAGGATAAACAACATAAATCTCAATCAAGAGTAACACTGGTCACCTTTCAATAATATATCTCAACAATGTCATAATGTGTTATCTCAACATGTTACAAAACTTATGCATGTTAGCTTCTCTCACCAATCAATCTTTGCTTTTGATCTATCCAAATTCTTTAATCATGTATAACATCGAGTTTCCCATTTCCACACATTTTGGCATTTTTCTCTGTTTCTATTATCCTGGCATTTAATTAATTTTTTATTTCTATTTTATCCATATAGGAATATATAGAGTTAGAGACTAGACTTGACAAATAGAAAAAAGCCATTTATCGCAAAGGATATGTGTATTTATATATCATTAATATTACTAACAATAATAAAAGCTATAGTTATATTTTCTCGTTGGAATTTTGACTTATCTGTATGTATTATTAGAATTACTTACTACTTTATTATGATTTCTCAAATATTGGTAACACATCAAGAAACTTTTCATGCTGTCAAACATTGTAACCATTATACTTTTATTTTTTCTCTGTTAAATTTGACAGAAGTTTCAAGCTTCTAATGTTACAAAATACTGATACTCAGATAGCTGTACTATAGTTATATTTTATTTGTGGTATATAATACTATATAATTAGTTTATACATATCAAAACACAATAGAAGAAAAAAACCAATCCTTTATTAATATTCTCCTATTTTACTTTGTGTTCCTTCCATATATGTTTGTCTGTATTCGCATCACTTGCTTGCTAGTTGCTACCCTTCTCTCTCCAGCATTATTTGCACTGTTTTTTGTTTGGTCTCTCCATTTCTTCCCTCTTCTATTGGTAGTCTTACGCCTAAGGTGTGCTCTTTTGCTCCTCTCTGCTCTTATCCGTCCAGTTGTGTAGCTTATGCCCTTTCTCACCTTTCAGTGTTTAGTTTCATCGCTAAGGTTTTCTTTTTTTGTCATCTGGGTATGATTGATTCTGTGCAATTTGTTATCTTTATTCCTTTCTGGAAAATGGGTTTGATTTCTTTATGCATTAGAGCACGTTATTGTACCTGCTGGTGTTCTGTTGAGCTAGGAACAGAGAGTGTAATTTAAGTTTCTTGCTCTGTTTCTACATTTTATATTAGTTCAATTGCATAAAATTGTTCGACAATAATGAATCGAAGAGAGAGTGAAAAACACAGATTTGATTCTGTTTGTTAGTTTATGTTGTATGTCTGTGTGAATCTAGATTCAGTTAAGTACTTTGTTTCAGTGTCTGTAAATTGTGTAGTCCTTAATTCAAGTATTAAAGCCATAGAAAAAGCCCAATAAGTGGTAGCTTTTTTGTGATCTGTTATAGATGCCTTTTAGATCATGTGGAACTTTTTCTACTTTCTAAGTTTCCATGCTGTCTTTCTTTTTAAACGATTTCTTTTCTCTCCAAGGGGAACACTTTTCTACCCCCTCATGTATCTCCAGTTTCATCCTCAAAAGAGACTCTTAAAAGGGAAAAATTGTGATGTTCATGTTCATTTTTGTAAGAAAAGTACTAACAAGCTGTTGCAAATTTCTTCATAGATCATAGCCGGAAGGCACAAAAAATCGAAAAGGAAAGATGGAGGAGGTAACAAATGTGATGGAATATGAAGAAATAGCAAGAAAAAAACTACCAAAAATGGTATTCGACTACTATGCTTCGGGTGCTGAGGACCAGTGGACTCTCAGGGAGAATCGCAACGCCTTCTCTAGAATTCTGTAAGCTCTTTTGTTGTCACCTACTTGAACTAATAGTCTATGTACTCTTTGAGTGTTGCTGTTTCTGATGTTTTGGTCCTTAAAAAGAACAGGTTTCGACCAAGGATATTGATTGATGTGAGCAAGATCGATATGACCACACATGTGTTGGGCTTCAAGATCTCAATGCCCATCATGATCGCCCCCACTGCTATGCAGAAAATGGCTCACCCTGAAGGTTTTTTCCTTCTTCAAGATCTCGACTGAAGAGGTGAATTGAAACGGTTTCTAATTGTTTTTGCCTGTGCAGGAGAGTGTGCAACAGCAAGAGCAGCTTCTGCAGCTGGAACTATCATGGTTTTCTTCTTTCACACTCTCTCTTGTAAATTAGGAAAAAGAGGCCTACTTGTAATTTCAATGGTGTTTTACTCTGCCTTGATTTGTTGTTTCAGACACTTTCCTCATTGGCCACATCGAGTGTCGAAGAGGTTGCTTCAACTGGACCTGGAATTCGCTTTTTCCAGCTTTATGTGAGTTTTTTTTGTTTCGAAATAAACAAGATCCGTTTTTTTTTTATAATGTTGCTTAAATTTCAGGTGTACAAGGACAGAAATGTGGTGGCTCAGCTTGTGAGAAGAGCCGAAAGAGCGGGATTCAAGGCCATTGCCCTCACTGTTGACACTCCCAGACTTGGCCGCAGAGAGACTGATATCAAAAACAGGTCATCATCAATATTTTGAAAGACGAATTTCTGAAAGATTCGAAGTTGAAATTGAAATTGTGATTGTATTTTAGTTTTGTGTCATTACAGATTTACTCTGCCACCATTCTTGACTCTGAAGAACTTCGAGGGTCTTGATCTCGGTAAAATGGACAAGGTAAAACTTGCTTGTTTTGAGTTTCCACACTTGAGTCTTTCTTCTCCTTATCTTGTGTATTGTTCTTCGTTTTTCTGATCTTGTAGGCTGATGACTCGGGACTTGCTTCATATGTTGCTGGTCAAATTGACCGTACTCTCAGCTGGAAGGTAACATCCTTTTAGTTTCATTTGGAATTTCCTTTTTCAGATTTAACTTGAAAAAATCCATCCAAGAACCTCTTGTGCCAATTCAACAGGATATAAAGTGGCTTCAAACAATCACCTCATTGCCAATTCTGGTGAAAGGTGTCCTCACCGCCGAGGATGGTACAACAAAAACCCAATTTTCCTTTCCTTTATCGACATTTTTTCCGATTTGTCTGCTCATTTGGCTTTCAATGCAGCAAGGCTATCCATCCAAAATGGAGCCGCCGGAATCATCGTCTCCAATCACGGCGCCCGCCAGCTCGATTACGTCCCCGCTACAATCATGGCTCTCGAAGAGGTAAAAACCGATTCAATTACTCACTTCCAGCGAAATTCACCTGATTTCAATCAAATCAACGATACAATCGATTCGAATCCCAGGTCGTGAAAGCAGCGCAAGGCCGAGTTCCGGTGTTCCTCGACGGCGGCGTCCGCCGTGGTACAGACGTCTTCAAGGCGCTAGCATTGGGCGCATCTGGAATATTCGTGAGTATATAAACTCTAACATCGAAAGTCCGAATTAAGAGAGGGGAATTGGCTGATTTGATCGGAATTTCAGATCGGAAGGCCGGTGGTGTACTCGCTGGCGGCGGAAGGGGAAGCCGGAGTGAGAAAAGCGCTGCAGATGCTCCGAGATGAGTTCGAGTTGACAATGGCGTTGAGCGGGTGCCGTTCATTCAGGGAGATCACCCGCAGCCACATTGTCACCGACTGGGATGCTCCACGTGTCGCTTCCAGGTTATAAGCGGGTGATTTTAGTGGGAATCTGACCCGCTTTGCAATTGGTGTTAAAGGTGTATTATTGGAATGGATGGGATTTCTAAGTGTTGATCAATATTTGGATGAATTTGTAATAAACAAAATAGTTAGGATTTATTTGGAAGGAAAGGAATGAAAGGTGGTGGAGTGTTTTTTCTAAATTTCTCCAAGGAACTCAAAATAAGGGAATTGGAAAAATTTTGTAAAAATCAAGTTCTAGTCATATCAGGAACAATCCCTTTCACTTTCATCCTAAACTTGGTTTTTGTAGTCCTTTCTTTTTGTTTCCTCTAAAAAACTTACTCCCAAACAAGTTCTTATTGACATTACTTGTATATTTGCTACTCTTGGTGTGACTTGCTGGCTTTTTTATAATAGGAAGAAAATGGATTGGAAATATGATGAAAGGTATATATAAGAATATGGAGACATATGTGCATAGGAGGATTGAATTCTACGTAGTTGAAAATCATATGCAGAAGGAAGTTTAAGTTATTCTAACTATTGATTTGAAAATGTATGGATGAAATTTAGAAGATATTAAACTAATAAAAACAAATTAAAAAGTGAATTTCTCCCTCTATCTCATTCTTTAATTTGCAGTGTCAGCAGACAGTTCATGTCCATTATCGAATTATGATTGCTTTGTATTGGCTCCCAAAAATTGTTAATATAAATTTTAGATTTGAATTATGACGTTTTTTTTAAATTATTTCATATGAGATTACATTAAATTTAAAAAAAAAATCCAAACTCATCTTCAAAGTTGTTCGAACTTGAGACTTTTAGGATCCACACGTTCTACCTTAATCACTAGACTAAGATTTCAATTGTAATAATATTTTCTCCTTATATATGTTCATAATACCTCAACAACTTATTTTTGCAAAGTCAATTTATAGCATAATCCCAACAAATGTTAATGTCACTGTCTACTTTAATCCAAATCCGAAAACAGATTTGCATAAACTCAGCTGGATACGAACATCCTTTTCAGGTATAAAACCCAACATGTTCAACTGAAATTTGGATTATAAAGTAAAAGCATAACTAATTAAAAGGTAATTAAATAAGTGATAAATAATTAATTGAAGTAGGGATAAGAGGAATTAAGGCGAGTATTGCGCTTTTGAAGGAAACGTTGAATTGATTTCTTCATGCAAAGTGGAGCTGAAGACGACGAAGGATTCTTTGACTCTGACTTCTCTTTTTCTTTCGTCTCTCTCCTTGCCGCCATTATTATTGCTCTTGCCTGAAGTTTTTGTTGATTATCGTTAGTCTTGACTCAAATGTTTGTTAAAGCAATTACTATTAGGCATGTAAATACTATTTTTATTGAAAAATATATCCTGTTAAATAAAATTTAATGTAATTATGATTCAAATTAACATGTATATAAATATGAAGCAAAATTCTTTCAAGCAACAACTATGCAGCGTAATTTACCAACTGAAAATACACAAACAATATCAAAAATTTATCTACCCGAGTTATATAATGGTACATAAAGTTTTTATTCAACTTAATTTGGTCAAAACAATTGTACATTTTTTGTGCTTGGTTAATTTGATTTGATTTCGTTAGAGGCTATTCAGTATCATTTTTAAGCTGTTGTCTCCCAACAAGTTTGTAAATATAAATTTGTCACACAGCTACATATTTTAGCTTTTAACAATGTATTTTTTATTCATTGCACTAAATTAAAAACTATCTGATTTGCTTTCTCAAAGTGAAAATTACTACTTTAAAACAAAATTTGAAAATAGGAGTTTCTAGAAAAAAAATTTTAAAGTGACCCTTAAATTGGATTTTCTATCGGATGATTATCTCTAAAAAATCTGTATCATTTTTAGTTTTTTCCAGAATGAATAATCTAGTAAAGTTAGATTTATCTAAGATTATGTAATTTCATTCCGTTTTACAAATGTGCCTATCATTTGTTCTCCAAAAGTACATGATTGTCTTAACTTAAATTTGATTTTGCATTTACTTTGATTCTTCTTTAACTTTTATTCAGGTTATACTTATTTCTATGGATCACATATTGTTATTTTAACTACTAAGCTACAACATTGGCCACAACTTATACCTTTTAATTGTTTTATTATTGATGTGTGCCCAACAACCACAAATTGACGTATCTCTGAACTAGACTGTTTTGCTCGTGGATTCTTAATTTGCTTATTTAACCTGTATAATTCTACATGTAAAATTATGTTTTATTTTTCAAAATCAGAAATGAAGGTAAAAAGAGAGAAGAAGAGAAACGTACTTGGAGCTCTGTAACATGAGAAACACAAACTCTGCCATCATAGAAAATGGTTATCTGTTTTGAGCTTTCTTCAACAATCTCTTTATGTTTATTGATCCTTCATTTCAACATCCAAACTAATAAATCACATAATTACTTAACTAATTATATCGATTAATTAATAAAAAAAATCAGAAATTCATACTTACATGGTCTGATCTTCACTGGAGAAAGAATCAAGCCGGAGTTCAAGATCGCAGTTCCTTGTCATTTCTTAATTCTTTTTCTTCCCTTTAATTTGTTTGTTATGTATTTAATTAATTTATGGTTTAATTATTCAAATAAAAGAGACATAAAGAAAAAAGCTGAAATATAAAAAAAATGAAACAAAAGCATTAAACAGATGTGATTTGGGATTGTTGAGGCTTGGAGGTAAACAATATATAGAAACTAGAGTTTCAGGATATTTATTGGGGCTAAAATGGTCATATCCCTGAATAGTTAATTTCCGCAAGGCATATAATTTAATTCATACTATAATACAGTATATGCTTTTTCTATTGTCAAAACTCAAAACTAAGAAAAGTCTAGTCCATAGAGAAAACGAACTTATTTTGCACGTGAAACATACATTACATACGCCTGTTCTTTTTCTTAGTTTCTTTTGTAAACATCCCAATTTAGTTTCCATTAATTGTTTTCGTACTTCTCTCACTTCTTGCTTTTGTTCCCATTTTAGCTACGGTTACATTTTGGACTTATTCTAAAATTCTATGGTATAATGTTCTTCCGTTGTTACCTATAAAGCATGACTCGATTACTAACAGAGGTTGAATGTATTGAGAAAATTATGTTCAAACATAAGTAAAAATCACGTCAATAAAAAGGCGAAAAGTCTTAATTACTAAATTTCAAAAGTGTTTTAAATTTTGTCTGATAATATATTACTCCCAAAAAATAAGCCACTTGTTTTGTATGATTCAAGTTGTTGACAACTCGAAAAAAAGCATATGAAAAATTATAATCCTATTTTGATGAGATTTAATCCTAAAATCTATAGAGGTCTCAAGTTCATATTACACTAAATAAGGTTAAGACATTGACAACATATTGTGAAACCAAAAGTCTCGAGAATGATAAAACAAATGTGCGTAGCATAATTGATCTGAATTGCTAAAGTTCAATACATTTCAAAATACAGCTTCAAATCTCACAC